>JBBMJM010112500.1:0-15960 GCA_037832705.1 Centriscus cristatus
GTGTGTGTGTGTGTGTGTGTGTGTGTGTGTGTGTGTGTGTGTGTGTGTGTGTGTGTGTGTGTGTGTGTGTGTTGCAGAGCAGCCATGACACAGCCACATTCAGCCTGCAGGCGCTCTGTGCAGGACGCACCAACTCTCAGGCAGCGACCACTTTCTTCTCCCTGCTGGTCCTGAGCAAACAGCGAGTTCTCCACCTGCACCAGTCGGGGCCCTTCAAGGAGATCTTTGCCACGCGTGGACCGTCCTTCTACCAGCTGTGACGCTCGCCGTGCTCCTGCCTCTACTTCCTGCTTCCCTCAGACAGCATGAAAAGTAGATTTATTGGCTAAAAATTGCCTTCAAAAGGTGTTTTTTGTTCTTTGTGTTTCTCCTTGGTGAAAGTTAGTTTTTTATCAACAGAGGAAGGGATGTTTGGTGAACGTTTATTTGTCTGCTTCCTCCCTGTGTGTATGTTCTTACAGACATTCTGTTCACTAGTTCATTTTCACTAGTATTTATATATATTATATTATATATTATAATTATTTATTTATTATTCACTCTTCTGTGCCGTGTCAGCAGCTGCGTTGCCAAAACAAAATCTTACCAAGAATTAAGGTCTTATTTCTTATTAGAATGTCCTGTTTCTAGTCATAGAATCTGTTTACAATAAAACCCATCACAACAATGGTGGATTGCGGAGCTCTAGCCACAAGTTGATTCCACTGACCGATTTTTCTCCTTTCAGTGAAAAGTGACTTAAAAACAAGTCACCTTCAGGGCAGACACGAGAGATATTTGCATTAGAACTCTGACAAATATTCTTGGTAAGAGTTTGAGTTTTTGCTGAGTTGAGAAGTGAAATATCTGGCTTGTACATAAATGTATAAATATAAAAATAAATAAATTCAGTAGTATGCATGAGGATGATTGTGTCGCTACAGCTGATGAACCAGCAAAAAAAAAGTCCATTTCACTCATGTGCAGCTCAGTGAGATGAGCCTGTTCTCGCCTGCTGTCACTTTAAGAAGCATCATCACAGCAGCACATCCCTCATTACATCCCCGGGCTCCATGGCTGCAGGATGGCGTCTCATCAGCACCAGCACCTCATCCACCTCATCCACCTCATGCACCTCCTGCTGCTGCCACACCGTCCAGCCGGTAGCTGCTCAGCCAGTAAGTGTGTGTGTGTGTGTGTGTGTGTGTGTGATGGAGGACGCAGCTCCGTTCTGCTCAGGACTCATCTGTCCTGATCCCTTGGATCAGCCTCCTCAGCTCGGTGTGTGTGTCCTCAGTGCTCTGACACACGCTGGTACCGAACAGGGTTCGGTTCGGTTGGTCTCGGCTCAACTCGTGTCTTTCCGATTTGATTTGCTCGTGCCGCTGCCCCGTACAGCGCTCGTTCTTACGTAAGCTCGGTGCATATGTTTTTTCCGCAGCAGTCTGCGTACGCACCTGTTGCGCGGGAGGAGGAGGAGGTGAGACTGTCCTAGAAACGGAAGTAGGCCACAGTGGATGAGAGTCGGTTTGTGACGCTGTGAAATGCGTTTCTGCTCCCGAGCAGCTTCAGTTTCCTTCGTGTTGTGCAGTTCACCAACGACTCGTAAAGAACGGATTCAGTGGGTGAACAAGCTGCACTGAATCACTGACCGAAAACATTGGTTCATTGCCGAGTTTGAGTCTGAAAAGAATCACTCACTGAAAACGAACCTGTTTCGGAACACCGAGAGATAAACATTACATGACATGAAAGGCACAAACGTTATAGTTAAATAAAAATTCCTTACAGTTCATTGCATAACATGAAATCAATGAACGGTTCGGTGAACGAATCTATTCACTGATTGGATTCTCGTGATTCATTACGCCGTAACCAACTGTTGTCCATAACTAGTGTCACTGATGTCAGTGGTGGAACCTGACAAATGTGACAAGTCATTTCAGGTTCACGCTCACGGCGTTCCAGTCTGAGGTTTTCTGAGGATCGGGCAGGAAGTGGAACACTCTGCCTCAGTCCATCAGCCATGGTCAGCAACAACACTGACCTCCTGTTGGCCTGACGTCCCCCCATTAGTGCGTTCCAATTGTCAATTTTCTGAGCCATCCATATAAATGAATATAGATAGTATATCTATATAGATAAACCGCCCATTTGACGCAGTAACAGTTCGAGAACAAGAGAAACTGGAACGCAAACAATTTGGTTTTCAGCCATAAATGACATCACATAACTTTGGGTTTAGCTGCTGCTGACAATTAGAGCACTTGGTGAAAATGAAAGTTCTACAATTAAATTATACGTATATTTATGTTTAGATGTTGTCTGGAGTCCAATCCAGACCAACGGTTCCAGCAGCAGCCGGTCAGTTCTAGAAGCTCCAGAGGATTCTACGTGCTCATTCTGATCGTGGTTCAAACGTTCTGACCAATCAGCTGAGAGCTGGTGACGCGTCCAGTGTTCAGAGCCGTGTGTCTCTGACTCTGTCTGCGACGCTCTGCGACAGCTCTGACGTCTCGTAGCATCCGTCTTTGGCTCGACGATGTCTCTCACCCCGAGTAGAAAACCCTCATCAGGTCAGCGCAGGTATGCTCACGCCCGTCACATGATCATTTCACATGTCTCTCACCCACATCTGAACCCGTCTCACACTGTGCAAGATAAGGTGATGCATTTACACCATGTGACCCCCCCCCCCCCCAGGCGCTCAGTGGGAACCAGTGTCGGCGGGCGCTGTCCCCACAGTGACGCATCCAGCACCAACACCTACCCAGGACGTGTCCGAGCAGCAGAGAGCAGCAGCCCCTCCCCCCGAACATACCCCAGCACACCTAGGTACGCTAGTGTGTGTGTGTGTGTCCTCCAGTCCTCCACT
The DNA here is from genome assembly GCA_037832705.1 of Centriscus cristatus. NCBI lineage: Eukaryota > Metazoa > Chordata > Actinopteri > Syngnathiformes > Centriscidae > Centriscus > Centriscus cristatus. The sequence goes on from JBBMJM010112500.1 coordinate 2,855, forward strand.
GCTCTCCTCTTCTCCTTCTGTGCGTCAGGCGCCAGGCCAAACACCCGGTCTACAGCGACCATCATGGGATCCGCCCCCCTACCCCTGAGCAATACCTCACCCCCCTGCAGCAGAAGGAGGTGTGTATACGACACCTGCGAGCCCGGCTGAGGGACAATGTGGAGCGATTACAGCACAGGTGAGTCCGTTCCTCCTCTGACGCCCCCTTCACACCCACACGGAGAATTATCATCTCCTGTAGTACATCCTCCAGGCCTGTGAGTGGCACTGTAACACTGCCTTAGAAAAATAACAAGACAAGGAGCACGTGATGGAAAGTGAAATTGCGAAGAATGCGAGTTAGAATAATAAACCTTAAAAAGGAGACGCTTGATTAGACGGACGAACGGACACGTCACAAAGGGAAATTTGTGTTGTTATTTTATAAATCATAAAAAATTGTTAAACAAATCTGGTATCTGAGGTTTTTAAACAAAAGAACACTGTCTGCAAAATGTGAAATAGCATTTATAATGTTACTGAGACTGAAATAAATCTGAATGAACATACATACAGGAACAGCTCACGCTTGTTTCAGACCATGTCCACACGTACGAAACCATCCTCTTTCCCTCCATCCACCCACCCCCCAGACCCAAAACGGAGGGCTGTTGTATCATTGTGGTCCTTTTTTTGGGGGTACAAGGTAAAGTCACCAATCTGTCTCCATAGTAACGCTGGTTCATGTGACAAAAACATCAAAAAACATTTGTGACTTCAACTCATCTCTGTGTGGACGTGGACTCGTGTACAAAACACTGACAAATGTGCAAATTGAAGTAATAACTTTCCATTACCCCCTCACGCGCACACACACACAGAGACAGTGAGATCGACGCCCTGCGGTCCCAGCTGACCCGGATGCAGGCGGACTGGGTGGAGGAGGAGTGTCAGCGGGTGGAGGCTCAGCTGGCGCTCAAAGAAGCCCGCAGAGAGATCCTGCTCCTCCAGGAGCTGGTGGACTCCGTCCAGTCCAGTCTGGTCCACCAGGACCCCCCGGACCCACAGCCCTACTCAGGGCTACAGGAGACCCGTGCGGGGGGCCGGTCACGCTCCTGCGGCTGTTCCCCCGCCAGCACGCTGACCCGCGGCGCCACCCGTCAGAGCAGCGAGGCGCTGCAGCCGGAGCGCGGCACCAACGAGTCGGCCAGAACTTGTCGGGCGTCAGGTCAGAGCCACCTGCTGCTGGAGGCGGCTCTGTCTGAGCAGCAGGGGCCCGTCAGGGGGCCCCCGCCGGTGCGGCGCTCCTCCACCTATGAGCGGCTGTGTGGCGGGGGGGCCGTGGTGCCGGCCTCCCACTCCTGTCACTCGCTCAGCAGCGGCTGCAGGTGCAGCGGACACGCCTACCCCCTCCATCACCACCTGTTCCTGCACTTACCTCAGGGGGAGCCCCCACCCCCACCGCTAGCCCCCCCCACTTATCCCACGCCGGCACCGGCAGGAGAGAAGAAGCGGGAGGTGCGTTCGCGGGCCTGCAGCCCCACCAGGACCTGGCTGCAGGAGGAGCTGAGCGTCATCTCGTCAGACGTGGCACCGTCTGAGCGTCCGTTCTCGCTGTCGCCCCCTCCTGGTCGTCCGTACAGTCCACCACCAGCTGATGAGCCTCACACCCGTCAGCCGCTTCCTGCGGTGCCTGGTCCTGCAGAGGCGGTGGAGGGCGAGGGGGCGAACGAGGACGCGTCCTCCCCTCAGCTGGGCCACTGGAGCCGCTATTTCCTCGTGGACCTTCTGGCGCTGACGGCGCCGGTGGTTCCCGCGGTGGCGTGGCTGTGTCGAGGGGGGGCAGCGCAGGATGTCCTGCCCGCCTACCACATCGGGTCGCTGCTGAGGGGCTGCTGCGCCGTCGCCCTCCACACACTGCGCCGGCAGAGCGCCGGACGAGGACGCACCACGACAGGCGGACCGCCGCCTGTCTGACCCGAGGGTCACAGAACAAAGACGCTGACGTCACTTTATTCTGATCCGTTTGCACAGAGACGAGTTCGACACGTCTCAGTCGGGTTTGGGATGTTTGGGAAACCAAAGATTCCAGGAGCAACTGGATGTTCGCAGCACACGCACATGCTAACATGCTAACTATTGCCGTAGTTTTCCTTCATTTTCACAAACTGATTCAGTATGAACACACCTATGTACTCAAAATATTCCCTCTGATCTCGGTCGACGGACGAGATTTCAGACACAGCTCGTGTCTCCACATTAGCTTCAAATGCTACATGCTATGCTAACAAAACCACAAAGAGAAACTCAAGACCACATGTTTGGTCAATTCGTGGATAAGAAGAGTTGAGTTCTTCAGTGGCTTTGTTGTGCTGTTCCGCTTTATGGCACGTCGCACTGCACCCGTTGCCGTGGAAATGACAGTCGCGTAGTTTACGAGTGGTCTCAGTGGGCGGTCGTGAACTGTTGCCAGTTGTTGAATGTAGCTACACGTTGAGAGCTGTTGCGCCTGGAATCTTTGGTCTGAACTGGATTCTGTTGTCCTCTGCGTCTTGCCAGCGGCAAGACGCAGAGGACAACAACAACAACAGCCCGGCAGGGGGCAGATTTCAAAACTCAAAAGAAGCCATTTTGTTTCAGGCAAAGATGAGCACATGGTTTGGTGGATTTGGTGGGTTTTTTTTCCAAATGAAATAATAACGGACACTTATTTTTACGCATTTGAGGCCACGTCCACTTGGAGAAGGAACCAGAACAGTTCATTCTCTGTCCACGCGGAATCGTCTCCAGAGATGCATCTGTCCCCACAGATCCAGTGAATCCACTCAAGTAAAGAAAAGGTGCATATGTTAAGAGGCAAAGAACAACAAATCTGAAATCGCCACCCCCCCACCACCACCACCACCACCACCACATGAAATCATCTGTGACCATTGAGTCACTGCCACCACAATAAAAGACTACATTTGCAAAGTGTCATTTAATATAAACTATTTATAGATTATATTTAAATATATATAGATTTATGATAAATTAATCTATTTAAATGGTTGTCAATACAGATAACTCCTATTTTTACTATATGAACATTGTCTCTCAATAAAGCTGTTAAAAATGGCTCGTTCCCTTCAAGTATCTGTGGGACAAATTCAGCAGAGTTCAAAACATGATGTGTTCTGGGCAGACAATCAGAAACCGTCGAGACAATCTGAATGGAACAAACTGGAGACATTTGTGTGGACAGACAAACAGACACGTCTCATCCAACGTGGTTCAAGACGTTGTTGTTGTTGTTGTTGTTTTTAGCCGGTTAGCATGAGGCTAAGGAAAGGAGGAACTATGACATCATCAGCTCAGGGAACGTGTGTCTACACTGCAAAAACTGAAAACCTTACCAAGAATTATTGTCTCATTTCGAGTCATAAAATCTCTTGACACTTCAAATACGACACAATACCTGAAAAATGTAACTTATTTTCGGGAAATTTTTCCTCTTGTTTCAAGTAGTAGTAAATCTGCCAGTGGAGCAAGATTTTTTTTTTTTTTTTGCTTTGTAATGAAGAAAAAACACTTTTGTTGATTACTCCGCTTCAAGTAAAATTTACTTCAAACAAATGAAAATTGTCTAAAGACAAGTTACTTTTTTACTTTTTACAGCGTAGGTTGGACACACGGTGTCGTCTTCACGCTGAGTCAATCTAAGACCCGGTTTGAGACCCTATTCAGGCTCCAGAACCGGTTTAAAAAAAACCCTCTTGACCTGAACTCGTCTCCGTGTGGACGTGGACTCAGTTTTGCTGAATTTTTGTTTTTTGTTAATTCCTCGTGTGTGTTAGAGCTTCAGAGTGTGTTGAGTCATTCAGGAAGAAGGTTTTTTTTCCAGTTTTCCCATCAACTCATGTTCATGATTTCTTTGTGTTCGTTCTGTTTAACTTCATATATTTTTCCAGGTTTATGTTTCAGGTCACATGTAAACTCGTGGTCGGAATGCAGTTTCTCCATGCTGCTGATTGTAAACGACATCTCACTGGATCAAGATTGTGACTTTGTTTTATATTTGTTATTTCAAATGTTCCAGAATGTTCCATGTTCCAGAGGCAGTATTTCTCAGCATACTCATCATTTATGATCAACAGGAAGTTTCACCCGTCAACATCGGCGCTTCATTCACGCTTCCATACTTTGGAGTACCGTAATCACATGACTATTTGCGCCATGTGTCATGTGGGTGAAGAAGCAGCTTCACTGAAATGTCTCATTCCTAGCCGTGAAACCTCTTAACACTTAGACACATCACATTAAAAAGTAACTTGGTTTTAGACAATTTACACTTAAACGCATATAAGAATCTGCCAGAGTGGAGCACTTTTTTTTTTTTATAAAAAAGAAAAAAAACTTATTTACAAGCAGAAAGTCCAGCTTGTCCCAATGGCAGTTTTTTTTTTTTTTTTTCTCCAGGTGATGCGTGAAGCGTAAAAAGACTTTATGACTAGAAACGACACATCTGAATTAGAAATAAAACAAATATTATGAATTCTTGCAGTGAAGGACAAAACGTCAGTTGGTTCCTGAAAGTCAACATCATTACAGTAACACCATTCACTCTGTTGTCGGAAGCCGGTGAATCATTACCGTAAAGACAGAAACTTACCTGTGTAGTGCAACGTCTCATTTCTACCATCAGTGTTAAGGGGTTAATCCATTCTCCCTGGATCATGTGAACGTAAACGGTCTGTGACCAGTTTCGGCCTTTTTCAAACCTTCAGGGACGCGTCCACTGCAAACTGCATCGATCACCAATCAGCAGTTTGACCGGTTCAAGTTCACGTCAGGTTTAAGATGCGTCGTTAGTGGGTGAGTGACGTCTGACCCGTCCATGCAGATTATACCCAACTGAGTCAGAACGTCTCCTCTGTCCTTTGACAATAAAAAGTTTACGGATGTTCTGTCTCTTTCTTCACAGACACAGAGACAAACCAGATGTAAAGTTGAAATTGCTCTTTTAATGTTGGGTAAAGGAACAAACTTCACATCGGCCATGACACACTACACCTGGTATGTGTATGTGTGTGCACACGTTCCCACGTCCCCCTTGCAGGCAGCTCACGGTGTTAATGTGCTTTGAGTCTCTTTGAGTCTCCATGGAGACAAAGATGGCCGCTCGTGTCCAATTTAACATAAGTTATAGAAATATCAAACGTCTTTATCACTACAATGTGTGTGTGTGTGTGTGTGAGAGAGACACCACCCAGCCACAGGAATGACACGGATTCATCACACTGATCAAAATATGACCACAGACGCAGTTTGTAAAAAAAATTAAAATAAAAAAAAAACACCATAAAAATACAAATGAGAATATGACAAACACACGGTTATTAGCTAACCGTTAGCTAGCCAGATGTTTGCAAGATGTTAGCGAGGTCCGTCACAGGCCATCCCATGTCAGACTAGGCTAATAGCTGGATAACCGCTGGCTAACTGCTGGCATGGGGAATGACAGACAGCGACAGAACACAGAGGATGTGAGGAAGCAGAGAGAACTGCTGAGGCCATCGACGGGAAACGAGCAGGAATCATCACATATCCTCCGAGTTCCCGAGAAAAGAGTCGACCTGCAACGGACAGAAGAAGCTGAGTGAGGAGCAGAAACATGATGTTGTCACTCACGTTCAACACAATGACTCGAACTAAGAACATTTGTCTGATTTGTTGTCACATTTCCCCACTTATAGTCATGTGGTATAAACATGTCGTCACACTTACAATCAGACACATCACCTGATAAAGAAACTTGTTTTTTGACAGTTTTCACAGCAGAAAAATCTGAAAGCACAGAAGGTTTTTTTTGCTTGTATTAAGAAAAACACAGGACAGCATGCCAGCGCACGAACGAGGTTGCGTGAACGTCCAAACTGACAAATCCACATCAACTCACCACACAAACACGTCGGAACTCACAGTTACATCATTTCCAGGTTAAAACAGTTGTTTGTGTGAAAAACGCCCACGACAGCGTAACACGGCTCACTGAGAACAACTCAAACGGGTGTGTACGAGTCACTGACAAGACCTCAGTGACACAAGAACACTGACGCCAGCGGGTCCTGATATCTGAGGTCAAGTTCATGTGAATGCACCATTGGAATGAATAGACAACCAGTCAGCCATGTTTGTAGTTCCATCGTCTCACCCTGATAGTCGGAGTGATCTGAGCCTGGCGGCTGCGGCAACTTCAGGCCTCCAGACTCAGCAGCTCCACGTCGAAGGTCAGCGTGGCGTTGGGAGGGATGATCCCTGGGTGACCTTTGCTGCCGTACGCAAAGTCAGGGGAGCAGGTGAGTTTGGCCCTTTGACCCACGCTCATCTGGGGAGGGAAACAGAGTGTCACCACTACCACGACAACACTGTCTCTTCCTCTGCGTAGACTGTCTGCCTGTCGTCACGTGACCCACGTGTCACATGATGAGCTGCTGTTCTTGAAGACGTTCAGGTGAACACTCCAGGTAGAGTTGTACTGTTCCGCATTTGGATCACATTCTTCCCCTGTGACTACTTGATTGGAAAGTTGTTGTATCCCAACATTCTTGACTTAAACTTGCTCTGATGTTCATATCTCATTTTATTCCTATTTGTCCTGTATTCCTGGAAGACTTGTGACTTAGTGTCACACAAGGACAACATCAATCAAATTGCATTGGAATCACTGTTTCAGATTCATTCCCTCCGGTTGAGTAGATATTAGTGTTGCTTCAAGGAGCCATGAATCCATGTCTCTACTCGATTTCAACATCACTGTTACCACTGCTTCAAAACTACAAAAACAGAGCCATATAAAACATGAAAACTACAACATGGCCACGCCATAAAAATATCACAGATAAAACGTCATTGTTCCTGCTGGGTTCGTGTTGTCTTCACGCACCAGCGGAAAAACGAATCGCATCAACTGACCATCCGACTCGGGTAGAAAACTCATCTTCACCTTTGCGACTCCTTCCTCCCAGCCACGAATGACCTCCTGGTGTCCGATCTTGAATTTGAACGGCTTCCCCCTGGACCTCGACGAGTCGAACACCTTCCCATCTGCCAGCGTTCCTGGTGGATGCCGGGAGAGCGGAGGCCCGTTAAACGCCACCCGACCGTCGGCTCGAGTCGAGGGAAAAGTCCCGCGAACGCGCTGAGAGCGCCGGGAGCTAAGCTAACGCTAGTCGGCTACTAGCATGGACACAGGCCCGGTAGCGGGCGGGCGGCGGACAGGAACCGAACACCGGCAGCTCGACCACCAGCCACCGATGTCCACACACCCACTAGAGTCATTTTTAGAATGAAACCACATAAGATAAGTCGGCCTGCAGTTTAAAAAGCTGCAGTGGACAAGAGCTTCTCCGGTTGTTTGTGCTAGCAAGCAATTTTGTTTTTAAATCAGCTGTTAGCTTAAACATCATTGCTAGTCCGTGTCCAATGGGAGACTTATGATTCTGTTTCACATAAATGAACTGAGTGAAATGAGAAAACATTAAACGTGAAACATGCGGAGGAAACTTTGCTCCTCCGAGCAGGTCTCCGTTCGGCTGCATGAACTTACCGACATAGTGAACCACGACGCGCTGCCCCTTCTTTGGGAACGTCTGTCCTGAAACAACAAGAACAACAACAGTAACTCACTGGAGTTCGTTCGTCGACCGGACGCGTCCGTCCACCTCTGTCCGCTAACCGGCGTCCCTCAGTGGGACAGAGATGTCTGCGCTCCCTCACCGTCGCCCGGAGTTATGGTTTCAATCTCTACTCCCATGTTGTCCCGTCGGTCTCCACCGGAGCAGACCACCAGCGTTCACAGCGGGCGCGCGAGTGCGCGCGCGCAGCAGAGATCCCCAAATCCACCAAAACACTTGATCCGATGCAGTTGTTTTTTATCTTGTGTGCACAAGATATTACATTATGCCTACAGGATTAAAAAACAGCTTAATGGGCACATGGGGGTTCCGTAAACAGACAGCTTTTTGCACGTGTGCTCTGGCAGCTGATGTGTGTCCTGTGTCTGTGGGTGAATCCAACTCATCCAACCATCAACCAAACTGTATGCACCTTTTGAATGTAAAAGGCAGAAGAAAGTACTGAAAACTAGGAGAAAACATGAAACGTATTCGTACAATCGTGATCTTCATTGCAGACTGAAATCCATTCATACATTAAAAGAGAAAAACAAAAAGATGTAAGATACAGTGGCGTGCATCTTAAAAGACATGTCGACTGTCGTCTCAACTTTGAAGTGAAACCATAGCGTTTAATAGAGAATTCTCAGACTTGTCCAGTCGACACATAAAACCATAAATGGACTGACTCAACGGTGCCTCCGAGGTAGATACACCTGAAGAGACAAACAGTACTGTAGTCTGTTTTATGACACCTTGTTACCCGGAGCATCATCGTGTGCTACTTTCAGCCTCTGCATATCCTTTTCTTGTCATTAAGCCACAAGTATATGAACCAAACAGACACTAGTATGGTTCAATCACAACTCTGGCTTTTTAACGTTTCCATTGGTGATGGTACCTGGTACTTTTCTTTTAGTACCACCTCTATCAAAGTTCCAAATGTAAGCCACTACAAAACATGTGATGTCACAGAGTGCTGGTCTGTGATTGGTCCCAACAGACAGACAGACAGATAGATATATATATATACATACATACATACTCTGGAGTACCGTAACTATCAGAAAAGTGAACCCTGAGAAGTGAATAGACAGACAGCTTCCGGGAACCATTTTAGGCTTTGTGACGCATGATCACAGTACCAATGGGTCCAAGTTGTGTTTCTCAGACAGCATTTGTGTTTCTCAGACAGCATTTTAACATAGAATGTGACAGTGTGGTACATAGGCACACAGCAGCAGAGAAACATTCTCTGCCCTCCCTCTGTAGCGTCACCTCCTGCTACAGCAAGAGCCTCAAACATTTCAGGAGACTTCCTGGTCATCATCTGGTTCAGTCCCTGCCATCAGGTAGACGCAGACACAGATCCACAAAAACCATCAGTTTTCATGGATTGTGTCACTGCAGGCCCAAACAACGTCTGTTGTTCATGATAATTTCCATGATTACGTATTAAATAATTCGTTCTCCTACCAGGGTACGGTGACGTCATCGTATTCACTCCCTCTTAGTGGACAGTCATAGACCTGTTGGAGTTGAATGTGTAAAAAATATTGTTGAACTGATTCAATAAATGTCTTGTCACCCTACAAGACATTTTCTAGACAGAGTTTTCAAGAAAAGCTGGACGTTGTTAAGGGTCGGGCAGCTCCGAAGCTAGAATGTCACAGTTTGGAAAAGACTCCAGTGTCTGGGAGTGGAGAGGACGGGCCTGTGCGGACCTCTGCGTAGTCCAAAAAAAAAAAACAGCGTAGGTCTACAGATGAGAGACCAGGTGGAAGAAGGTGAATAAAAATAGGAAAATGTTACCAACACTGACAGACTGTGTCATAGAGAAGGACTTGTCGATGGACCTAAAACACACAGAGATTCATTGATCTTTCTCTGAGGACAGAGAGGAAGGACTTTGTGTATATGCTGCTATTTTCTTAAATGTTGCAGTTTTACAAGGTTTTATTTTATTTATTCTGGCTACATGAGTTCTCTGTGATGCAACAGCCCCTTATATTGCATTTCCGTGTAATAAGATGGTTTCTATAACGACTGAACCACCCACGACTGGGTGGGAAATGCACATTCAGAACCGTTTCATTCCACAGACCATCACAGAACTAGACTCTGCACACAACACTGAACTCCTGATTGCTGCTTCGCACGACTTACATGAATAAGGAATGTAAGCCAACGTATTCGCTCACATACTGGAAGGAGTCCAATGTGACCTCCTACGTATACACACATGTCCGATGTGCATGAAGTCTTTGGTTTTGTTGTACGTACTGATGGTTTTGATTAAAACATATTATTTATTTTACACCTCATAGAGTTGCTTCTCCAATTCTGTTGTGTCAAGTATGCGGTGGGACTATAACAGGTTGTAAGTACTCCAAAGTATGCTACCGTGACTATCGGCAGCAAAACATTGATGTTAAATGGTTAAATCAGTATAATAGTTCAATAAAAATGAAAAATGACATGAAAAAAGGACTGATTTTTTTTTTTTAAACTGTGCAATTAGTCCTTTAAGCCTTGGCCACAATGTACCCCTCTCTGAGGCGCCCCTCTACACCCAGGAGACTTTGGATCTCCTCTTTGACGGCCTTGGAGCCTCCTCAGGAGGTAGTCGCTCAGAGCTGCGTCTCTGATGATTCAGATGTGAGTGGACAGAGATCTGAGGACGGACGTCTGATGGACAGGAATGGACAGTGGACGTCTGGGGGAACCTGCTGCCTGCAGACTGGAGACATGTCCTGGATGCTCCAGCAGCAGCATCTTCTCCTGAGGAGGATGGTGATGATGCTTCTGGTCTGTGTGAAGAAAAACAAGTCATCAAAGGCGTCAACTATTTGAAGAGAGACACTAAACCTGTTGTTAATGTGGAACAATCCTTTTTCCCTTCTCTAGCCACATACTGATCTGGGGTCAGCGGTTCCTGAGTCTCTTTGATCGGATACCAGTGGAAAAACATCATTCCCACAAGCAGAAGCGCGATGGGAACAGGTGAGAACAGCATAACGAGAGCCGTCACCACGCTGTCGCCATGGTGACAGGCTCCCGATCTGTATCCCACGAACCTGCAGAGGTGAAGAACAAACAGAGCTGATGGGGACGAGCAGGCAGACGCGCCCGAGCGGCGGATAACTGACTGACTGTAAGGTGGCGGTGGACAGCCCCAGAGACACGCCTCCTGCCAGCTTCACACACAGCGCGAAGCACGACACAAACAGTGGCTCCACGTCCGTGCAGGACGGATGCGCCTTTGCAAAGTCCTCCACCACATCAGGAAGCATGGACCTGTCCCACAAACACAAATCGGATTACTGGTGCTACATTCACACACGCTGCAAAAAGTATCGCCTGACAGTGTAACTTGTTTTTAGACAATTTTCACTCATTTCAAGTACTTTTTCACATTTTCAAATGCAAAAAAAAAAACACCTAGTGGCGTAAGATTTGGCAATAAGTGATTAAAACTAATGAATAATTTAATCCTGTACCACTGGCAGATTTTAAAACTGGTAAAAATTGGTTGAAAATAGTAAAGATTGTCTAAAAATAAGTCACTTATTCAGGTGATGTGTCCTATTTTACGTGGAAAGAGAGTTTTAAACTATAAATGAGATATTTGGATTAGAAATAAGACAAATATTCTTGGTATGTTTTTGAGTTTTCGCAGTGGAAGGAAACAATCATGACATTAACTTGCCTGTGAATGACACTTCTCAGCTTTCAGCACCCAGTGGATGTTTTCTGACAAGCAGTCACATGATCACAGCGCTCCAAAATATGCTAGTGCCAATGTACAGGCAGATAGCGTCAGTGTCAAAGGGTCAGCGAGGAGAAGAACGTTCCTCTCTCCTCAGGTGGGGGTCTTGTGAATGATTCATGTGCATCTCCGTTGCGTTTGTGACGCTGATACCGTCTGACGGACACACTCACCAGGGGAGCAGGAACACAGTCGCCACGCTGAATCCCATCAGGATGCACATCGTCATGACAAGTGGCAGGTTGCTGGGACAACACGCCACCGCAGCGGCTGCTGGAATGAAGAACTGCGAGAGGAGGGAGGCCGCACAGGTCACGTGACGTCACCCCGGGGTCGGATCCCCTGTTTCCTCTGTGTGTGTTCCTCACTGATAATCCAATGAAAACGGTGGGTTTTTTCCCGATTCTCAGCAGAAGAATTTGCCACAGAGGAACGGCCACGGCGGCCGACGCCTATGGAAACAAGGAGAATTTTGATTTATTACTGACTAGTAAGTAACTAGTTACATTTGAACGATGTCAGTCAGTGTTACTCGACAGTTTACTTGACAGGCAGACTCATGAATTAATATCACCAACTCTTCCTCTGATTCGTCCTTGAGTGTTGACAAAAGGTGCGTCAAAATAAAATTGAATTGAATGTAAATAATAATAATTCATATACAAAGTAATAAATAATACGAATAAATATCAACCACCATCACTTATACTCTGCTAATCACATTCTGCGACTCAATAATCTGAGGCCATCTGAGAGACAATCACACTTGCGTCTGTGGAGGGAAAAATAGCAAACAACACATTCAACGCAACAAAAATAATATGTGTACATTGTAATTAACTTCCATAAGACTGTTACACGTGACTCGTTACTGAACACTGAGCCTCTCACCAGCAGAACCAGTAGAAGGTGCTGAAAGTGGGCTCCCAGTCTGGCCACATGGCTGCAAAACAGCGCAAAATTACCTAAAGACATCTGGGGGAAAAAAAAAGATATGTTCTTACATCAGCCTTTGAATTGCAGATTTTGAAATCTCAAAGTGCACCTGAAAGGCAAACGTGCTCGTCACAAAGCCAAGCACCAGTCGTCGGTACGGAACGTGACAGATCAGCATCTTCATTGAGGTCACATAGGGAGGTCGCCACGGGGTGTCGGAGCAGACCGAGGCTGAAAATACAAGATGGAGGATGTTCTTCCAGAAATACAGATCGTTCATAATGTCTGGCTCTGAGAGGTCTTTGATTAACCGTGTCTGATTTAATTCTGGTGTGTTCTCTTCCTCACTCACCTCGCTGCTCCTTCACGCCGAGGAGGAGAACAAGGCTGCAGAGAAAACACATCCCTCCTATGACCAGCGCGGAGGTCAGGAAGGTCATTTGCTGGAGGGGAAATTCACAAAGAAGAGCATCATCAACAATAACGTTTTCACAGAACCAGTAACAGAACATTAACATGAATCAGTGAATTAAAAACCTTCCTTTGTTCCATTATTTATTTGAAGTGGTACGACTCCGCTGCCATCGGTACTTCACCTTTGTTATCAGGAAATTAGCCCATGTTAGCAACATGTTAGCTTCTTTTTGTAGCGTGTTAGCCTCTATTAGCTACATGTTAGACTTAGACTTAGACTTTCTTTATTGTCATTGCACAAAAAACATTGAGGTTTTTCGGCAATGAAATGTCGTTGCTTGGCTTTTTCACCG
>JBBMJM010112529.1:4410-15954 GCA_037832705.1 Centriscus cristatus
ACCGTAGATCAGGACCCTAAAACCCTGTTTAGTGTGTCTCTGAAACAAATGAATAAACACACTGACGTCTGTGCTCTCTGCTTGGTTTTACGTCTTAGCAGGTAAGCTGAGGACATCAGCTGATACTGGTCCCTCAGACAATCTGCTCTCAGCACTGCCGCAGTTTAGTCTGTTGACTTTGGCCCAGTCTGCCCACTTTTCATCCCCCCTCCCTTTCATTTTCCTTGTAAATTTGGGGATTTGTTCGTTTTCCTACGTCCCCAGGAACCTGAGGTGGTGCTCGCCGCCCCCCAGCTCCACCCTGAGTGTTTCCCACCAGGCAGGATCATTCCAGCTCGAAGACTCATGCAGACTCGAGGCAGTGGACACAGCTGCACAGGGTTTGGTATGTACTTACCGACGTTTCAGCTCATCACAGAAAAGGTGCGGTATAATGTTCTTGCCTGCTTTGACAAGCTCTTTGGCATCTGGAGATGTTTGGCTGCTGCTTTACACGTTTATGAGCTGGAAGTATCTTCCATCTACAGCAAGGATCTCTGGAAACCAGTGGCAAATACTTGTACAGTGTCGCTGTGAGATGCTGGATTCTTCAATGAAAAGTTGTTTCAAATGAAACTTTTAAATCTGTCGGCTTCACTGTGAAAGGACTTGGTGTTGACGCAGGTAGAAAAATAACTCCGGGGGACACGTTTCCTCCACACTCTTTAGACAAATCTCAAACAGACGACACAAATTCACCCGTCAGTCGTTCACAGACAGATGGAATATTACGACGCTTTTCGTGTTCATTCATTCGGGAATCGCTTCGTTCATCAAACACACTGAATTCAGCAGGAGCGAAGAGGAGAAGTCGATTAAACTGAGGAGGTCACAAGGCTCATCTGTTGTCATTTTTCTACCCTGAGCAAATATGCTCCCCGGGCCTGCCAAGATCAACATTCCCACTCACAAGATGATCCCGCGCTCCGCTGGTGCAGGGAGTGGGTGATGTCTGATAGTGCTGATTTACCTCCAGACGTTGATCTCACAGGATGCTGGAGGTTTTACTGTTTGTCACCGTCCAACGCCTTCAGCAGAGACCACTCCCCTCAGTGGTCATTAACATTGTGCAATAACATTGTAATAAATCATATGTCCTATAACGACATGAATGATCAGAAATGTTCTTGCAGAGGTTATTCAAATGCTTTAGTGTTCAACTTTCTCAAAGTAGATCTCCGTAAGCGCAGAGGTTGATCTAATTTAATGGATCATGGTAAAGTGAATCCTTGTGATTCTTTCAGGGATTTAGTTTGATTCTCTCTTGTGTATGTGTGTGCCTGTGTAATTAAACAGTAATAATCTTCAGGATTATTAAAGACCATCCCTAAGATGTTGCAAAATGCAGAAGGCTGATTTTCACACACCAGAGTACATGAGTACATACATATATACATATATACATATATACTAGTCCATCTGTATCCCAGTGTGAGAACAACTGTGAACCTCCAGGTGACATTTATCATCACAGTATTTCCACCAGCAGGGATCATAAAGTCTACACCCAGCAGCTGACCGTCACAGTCCAGGTTCAAATATACAACGTGGGATTTCAGACCTTGAAAATGGTCCCGTTTATGGCTGGAATGTCTCAAACCAGCTCAAGACTTTTTTTTTACATAACTTAGTAGGACTTTTATAAGAGAAAGCTCTTGGCCACGTCACAGAATCGTTCATAGAATGAATTCACAGCTTCGTCAGATTTGTGTGTGTTTGTTATGGAGCTGAGCGACCAGTGTCCGTGGTGGAAACACAGCTCCGCTCATACAAAAGTAACAAATATTAAGAAACACTTCATGTATCTTCTGCCAATTTAGGCAATAGTCTGACTGTCACAGAGAAGAAATGTGGCCTCATTGGGATTTCTGTCCAATCATTGAAGAGACAGAGTCAGAGTGGTCACGGATGAAGTGACCAAGTAGAAACACGTTCCGAGGAGCCACTAAAACATAGTTTCACATCCTTCTATGTGTGGAGGATGATGAGTACGTGGTGATGTTGCAGACGAAACATCTGGATGTCAGTTAGGAAGGAGAAGAGGGATGATTTACTTTGGAAGAAAGGGTAAGTCAGGATTCTGTGGTTCAGTATTTCATCCAGTTTATTTCTCTTTGGAGCAATTTTTCCAATTTCGGCAGATCAGAGCTGAAGCTGACTGACAAAGAATCCTCGTGTCTTCTTTTTTTAAATATCCAAACCCCAGGCTACTAATGCAATAATTATGTTCAGAGTAGGCAGAAGTTCTTGTGCAAAATACAATAATGTCATAGACAACATCACAGGTAAACTTTGTCATACACATCAGAGTGACCGTACAAAAGTTTGCTTTTTAATCCATTTCATGACCGTCACTAGTCGATGAAAATGAATGAAAAAAAGTCAAGTTATAATATTGACCACAGACTGTTGTAGGAGCAGATTAACATATTGGCATATTATGTTTTTCCTCTACTTCTTCTTCTTCTTCTTTTTTTTTAATTGAATTTAAATGTCATTATTATTCTTGGACACATGGAGGCAGTAATTGGGTACATAGGTGAGGGGCAGAGGAGGCACAGGAAGGGGGAGGGCACATATGTTTTCACCACTATCAGAGACAAACAAGAGGAACAACTGCGCAGCTTCCACTAGAATAAACAAACAAACTTATGTTAAACCCTTCATCATTTCAATAAAACACAGCTAAAACAAGTTGTGACCAGTCATGAGTGGACCGTCTGGCTTTTGATGTGCGTCAACAACACTTCTCCTCCACCTGTGCAATGTGACGGTGAGAGTTTGGTGTGAAAAACACTAAGTTGAGAATTTTGAAGACCAGTTTTTGTTTTTGCTGTTATGTAATAATTGGGTGTGAACAAACGACATGATGCTCAGTTATGACCAGTTATCGTTCCAAGTAGAGGAGGAAGGAAACTAAAATATTCACATTTCAAAGCCTGTTGACTTCAGGATTCCAGGTCATTTTCATTAAAAATGGTTGATGGATTGACAGCTGCAGTTCTACACATGCACACTGACGCCTCCAATCAGCTGCTTATGGTATTTTTAAGAATTTCCCTCCTTGTCTTGTTTGTCCGCAGGTGCTGTGAACGTGTCTTTTGCCACGTTAATACCAACCATGAACTAAGGAGAGAAGCGATCTGCTCGACAGGACAAGCACAGACTGACACTTCTCAGAGACGTCAATCAGATATGGGGAAAGTCTTCTATGTGACTAAAAACGTGGGACTCGGGTTGCTGGTCGTCGCAGCTGGCGCTGTAGCTACGATTATCGCCCTGTCTATTGCCTACCACACAGAAAGGGCCAAGAGTCAACGCACGCCGGGAGCTGACGCAGCAGACAGCAGCGCCGTGCCAACAACGGAGCCCGTCTCCTCAGAGGAGCTGTGGGATCGCTACAGGCTTCCAGATTCCCTCGTTCCTGTCTCCTATAACGTGACCCTGTGGCCCCGACTGACCCCCAATGCTGACGGACTGTACATCTTCACCGGACATTCCGCGGTAGTGTTCAAATGCGTGAAGGAAACAGACGTCATCCTCCTCCACTCGAACAAACTCAACATCAGCACCTTCCACGGGCACCTCGCGAGGCTGAGAGGACTGGGCCCCGCCCCGGCGCCGGCGGTCCACAAGTCGTGGCTCGTGGTGAAGACAGAGTACCTGGTGGTTCAGCTGAGCAGCAGACTGTCTGTGGGAGCCTCCTATTTACTGTACACTGAATTTCGGGGGGAGCTGGCAGACGACCTGGAGGGCTTCTACAGGACTGAATATGTGGAGGACGGTGTGAAGAAGTAAGCCGTGGCAGACATCAGACATTTCAGAATCTTGTCCTGTCGGTGGGACCTTGGCATTAATGTGTAACTTGGACATTTTGCAGGGTCGCTGCCTCCACGCAGATGCAGGCGACGTACGCCAGGAAAACCTTCCCCTGCTTCGACGAGCCCATGATGAAAGCTGTCTTCAATGTCACCATCATCCACGACCGAGACAAAGTGGCGCTGTCCAACGGCTGGGAAACGGGTTCGTCTTTGAGGGGAAAATAGTTCTAGAGTCTCTCCTACACCACACGATGAATCAGCTCCAGTTCCCACTCGAAGCGTCTAACCCTTGCTCCCCGTGTGCAGTCGCCACAGACTCTGTCGTTGATGGCGCCGCTGTCCGAGTCACCACGTTCGAGCCCACAGAGCGCATGTCCACGTATCTGCTGGCGTTTATTGTTTGTGACTTTGGTCACATCCTGTCAAGACAACACAACAATTTGTTGGTAAGAAATGTGTTTGTCTTCCTCCCAGCTGAATGTGGATACTCAGCAGAGGACTTCATGACGTATGTCAGGTGGCGAGAACCTTTTGTTGCTTTACTCTCTGTAGGTTCGAATCTGGGCTCGGAGAAAGGCAATAAACGACGGCCATGGTGACTATGCTCTCAACGTTACGGGGAAGATCCTGCAATTCTACGAGCGTTACTACAATGCGACATATCCTCTCTCCAAGTCAGGTGGGTCAGTGCAACATGCATCCGTTTGTCCCAAAAGCCACCGCAGCATCATGTGCGTCTACCTCATACGTTTGGATTCAGTTTCAAAGCTTTTAAAATGCATCTGACTACATTTCTTGAAACGCTTGATTCTATTAAATCAACGTTGTCACTTTATGACATTTGTGGTTTTGGCTATTTACATGTAAACTCATCCCCTGGAGAGAAATCTGCATTGAATTCCGTTCAACGCACAAACAAACCAATACCAGTGGAAAAACAACCGTTGATTTGCTATTACACATCTCAGTCTGTATTTAGGATTTCAGTCCAACTCGTCCTCTCCTCATGGCACTACCCGGTTCCATAAGTTCTCACCATGTAGTCTGCAAAGAATCCCGAGATGCCCACTGTACACCAGTTTACACCAGTTGTCAGAAACAAGCTTGTGTCATTGAAAATGAGTAAATGATCATGGTTTCTAGTAATTTCTAGTAATGGGAACGTGTTTTTTTCTCCCCAGACCAGATAGCTCTGCCTGATTTCCACGCCGGTGCGATGGAGAACTGGGGTCTGATCACGTACCGGGAGACAGCTCTGCTTTATGATCCCGTTATTTCCTCCACTGGAAACAAAGAGAGAGTTGCAGTTGTCATCTCCCACGAGCTCGCGCACATGGTCAGATCACGGTCAGATCGCTGTCTTCCCAACAAAAGACAACAAGGGATGTTCCCAGTTCCCAGTTCCAGTGTCGCTCTGTTGATAATGATGTTTTCTGCTGTGTCATTACATCTGTGGATGAGGGTCCGTATGACATTTGGTCGGTCTACTTCCTGCCGTATACATTTCGTGCTGCTTTTGTTGGACACATATAGACCATATATTTGGTCCAACACCAACATTGAGCAATTCCAAGAAAGTCCTTTATTACTTCCTGCAAGGAGAAATTCCTTGGACTGACACCGAGCAGCACCCCCGGAGCAGTTGCTCCTTCCTCCCTGCCCAGCTGTGGATCCGAGGGATTCCACCTCACCACCACATGCTTCTTGTCAGTCCAGAGAATTAATGAAAACCCCCGATGGTCAATGGAAACCAGCGGTCTATATGATGGCGCTCATCATTCTCTCCTGGTTCTGTTCCCTCCTCCCTCCTCTGGGGCAGCGAACACCATGATGTTGTCAAATCAAATCTAGACCGAGTAGAGGCAGATGACGAACCATCACTTTGGGACAAATAAACCCCCCTGACCTGGAGGTATTTTGACAGTGTCAGATGTGAAATTTAGAGGTCCTGTGTTTCTTGGAAATGGACTTGCTGATGTTTGCCAAAATGCCATCACCAGGAAACTCTAAAATAATGCTGGAATGGAACGAGGCACTGTGGAGCTGCCAGAGCTCTCATCCTCTCCTTCATGTGCTTTCTTTGTGTTTTCTTTAGTGGTTTGGCAACCTGGTGACTCTGAGATGGTGGAATGACTTGTGGTTGAACGAGGGCTTTGCGTCCTATGTGGAGTACCTGGGTGTTGACTACGCGGAGCCCACCTGGAACTTTGTAAGAGGAACTCCGTGTACATTTGGAGAGAATAGCTCCGCTGTCACTCCTGTTCCTGTTTAAAACATCATGAACTCCCAGTCGTCCTAATGCATGTTGCTGTTGTTTTTTCCACTATAGAAAGAGCAGATCGTTCTTGATGACATCCATAAGGTGTTTGCTGTGGATGCACTGGCCTCCTCTCATCCTCTGTCCCGCCATGAAGACGAGGTCAACAGCCCGGCTCAGATCAGTGAGATGTTCAACACCATATCCTACAGCAAGGTCAGCTTCTCATCCAGCTTTGTACAAAGGTTTGTAGGTTCGTAGTTGGCCACTGGGGTCCTCCACCATCAAAACAGGGGTTTTATAGGTTTTATGAAGTACTGCTGCTCTCGGTGCCCCCAGGCTAAGGCGCTGTTCTCCAGCAGCCCACTGCTCCCTCAGGGACGTATCAAACACAGAGGCACTTTTTACTTTTTTATTTTTACATATTCTGACAATGAGAGCTTTCTTCTTACAATAACAGCAATAGTCATTTACTCTGATTCTCATCTCGGATCTCCGAGGACTTCAGCAGGGAAACATCTTGTTTTAATATTTAGATTGGACTGGAAGCTCTGTCGTTCCAGGAAGTTCTCACAAACCGTCATGTTATTTTGTTGTTACTCTTTTTGTTCAGGGGGCGGCAGTTCTCCGAATGCTGTCGGGCTTTCTCACTGAGTCTGTGTTTGCCAGAGGACTCAGCGTGAGTATGAACTCTGCTACCACACGTCATTCACACTGCAATAGGTACATAATTAGTCTGTGTTTCAATTCATGGTTCAGGTGTGCTGGTTTATTTAGTCGACACTTAAACAGTTCATGTGTTCTTTGGCCGCTGGTATGTTCACCCTCCCCTGACCCCTGAAACTCGCCCGTAATCCCCCCGCTCAACCTCTCCTGATCCCGCTGGAGCTTCTGGCTCCAACAATAAACAATAGCTTATACAGTGATTGTATCATTATACTGTATCACACCTAAAAACAGCAGGAACGTGTGAGGGGCTTTGCGACATGGCAGTGACCTTTCACCCGCTGAAATGCAGCATATTCACTGACGATGTGAAGCAGAAATACAAAAGCACCAACTTGGTTACAACTACACCAATAGTATCCACTGGTACAGGGGGATTACACATAATTCACACCCAGACACCTTATTACGCCTCCCTTTGTTGACATTATGGAGGTCAAAGGACCACCTCTGAGGTTGACCTCACATTGAGCATTGACAGAACACTGACTAATTACTGGGAATGAATCAATGAACATGTATTTCACTGTGTTTTGTCCTCACCGTCCTCTCAGTCGTACCTGAACACATTCGCCTTTGGAAACACGGTGTACACAGACTTGTGGGACCACCTCCAACAGGTCGGTGTGTGGGGCACACGGTGTGTGTGTGTGTGTGTGTGTGTGTGTGTGAATGTCTGCTGATGCCTCTGTGTCCTGTCAGGCAGTTGAAAACACACCAGATGTGCTTGTTCCACACACCGTCCATGAGATCATGCATCGCTGGACTCTTCAGATGGGATTCCCGTTGGTTACCATCGACACTCGAACGGGGACCATCACCCAGAAACACTTCCTGTTGGACCCCGAGTCGGTGGTGGACAGGCCCTCTGAATTCAAGTAATCACTTCCACCATTTCCCATTTGAAAACCGAGACAACCCCCTTGGGGATTCAGCTTTGATGAAATATGATTGTGAAACAACACCACTTTGTCTCCAGTTACACCTGGTTTGTCCCGATTAAATGGACAAAAAACGGAGTGGAGCAGCAGCAGCACTGGCTCCTTGACAGGAAAGGTACCGTCCCATAACCCCCACTCCTCCTCCTGTCAGAGGCCCCCGTCAGGCAGGATGTGGTATTCATTCACCGCTTTCTCTCTCCCATCTTCCACGAGATACCAACGGTCAGATGCGTCTGTCAGGAGACGACTGGGTGGTGGCCAACACCAACGTGTCTGGGTACTACAGGGTGAACTATGACCATGACAACTGGGATCGTCTCCTTTCCCTGCTCAACACAAACCATCAGGTGCGTCACACATTCTCACCTCACGCATGTTTGACCACTCTCGTCTGCAGATGTCCATGTGGCAGATGAAGAAGAGCCAGACGTTCATTCAAAGGTCTCGGTGGACCAGCGGCAGTGTGTCTGCACACATAGTTTGTGTTGTGTCTGAAACGGACTCACACGTGTTGGCACAAGCTGTTCCACAAGGTGCCGAGCTGCCAACATGTCCACACACACTCAAACAGACGGCGAACACCTCTGGAGCTGACTCAGCGAGTCATGGACACTTTGGAGACGTTGGGGGGATCAGGAGGGACCATGTTTTGTCCAATGAATAAATAGGCAACTGGGATTTTTCTCACTTGGATTTAAAAGTGTTTCTTCAGAACTGAACACATTTACTCTTTAACACGAGATGGAGCGTCCTCACAAATCTACAACCAATTTGAAGGATCGTTGTCAGCGTCCCACCTCCTACTTTGACTCGTAGACCATCAAACATCTGACCAGACATGAAGTCCCCGCCGGTCCAATCCTGACGGTGTCAGTGTCACTTTGTCCTGTGTGCTTCATTTCCTCCAGACTATCCCGGTGATAAACAGAGCACAGATCATAGATGACGCCTTCAACCTGGCCAGGTAACAGACAACGATGGCGAATGTGAACTCCTCAGACGTGGTGTTTGAGACTGAGAAAGGTCTCTGCTTTGTGTAGGGCCAAAGTCATGACTGTCACACTGGCCCTGAGAACAACTAAATACCTGTCCAAGGAGAGAGAGTACATCCCCTGGGAGTCTGCGCTGAGCAACCTCCACTACTACATCCTCATGTTTGACCGCTCAGAGGTCTACGGAGCTCTGCAGGTGTCTACTGCTCTGTCTCTGCTGCCCACTGCGGACAAGACCTAACGTAAAGGAAAGGCTCATAATAAATTACCTTATCCCTTTTTTGTTGAAGGCGTACCTCCTGAAACAAGTCCTCCCTCTGTTTGAGTACTTCAGGAAGGTTACGTCCAACTGGACAACGGTACCCAGAGGACACTCTGACCAGTAACAACAGCTCAGTCCGAATTGAAGTCAACTCAGCATTTGTCCTTTGTCTGCATTCAACTTTCCTCATCACCTCCCTGTCAGGTACAATGAGATCAACGCCATCGCAACAGCGTGCAAAGTGGGCGTGCCGGCGTGCAAGGCGCTGGTGAAAGGCTGGTTCAGGCAGTGGATGGACAACCCTCAGCAGAACCCGTGAGCACCCGAGGCTTTGATAGGAGCATGTTGACGTCAGTGTCACCAGTGGGATCCTCTGTGAGCTTCTCTGTCTGTCTGCTGACCAGGATCCACCCCAACCTGAAGAGCACAGTCTACTGCAGTGCCATCGCCTTCGGTGGGGTGGAGGAGTGGGACTTTGCCTGGGAAATGTTCAAGAATGCAACTCTGGCATCCGAGGCGTCCAGACTCAGGGCGGCCATGTCCTGCACCAAAGTACTTTGGCTTCTGAACAGGTACGTGCAGCACAGAGCTCTGTTCATCCTGCAGTTTATAGGACAGAGACGCAAAAGGGCTCGGACGTTTGCAATAAATATCCAAACAACTTCATACACAACTTGAACCAGGTACCTGGAGTACACACTGGACCAGACTAAGATCCGCAAGCAAGACACCACCTCAACCATCGAGTACATCTCGGGAAACGTTGTGGGAATGCCGCTGGCCTGGAACTTTGTCAGAGAAAGATGGAGTCACATTTTCCAGCAGTAAGAGATCCCTTTGTCTTGTAAGAGAAGGAATACCGTAAAAAAAGAAGCCGATATTTCACTCTCCAGTCCCTACGGGGAGAACATATCCGCTCACGGTTTGGGTGTTTACCTCTGTTGGGATACACAATAATGTATTAACCTCCCCAGCATGAGCCGAAGGCTGAAAAAAGATCAGCAGACTAATATGATTCTCATCCATCCTGCTCCTCACGGGTTCCACTCAATCAACCTCATCTTTTTTTTTCTTTAGGTATGGAAAAGGTTCATTTTCCTTGTCAAGGCTCATCAGTGGAATCACGAGGAGATTCTCGACAGAGTTTGAGTTGCAGGAGGTATGAAACCCACCAGCCCCACCGTGAAGCCCCTCCTTGTCTCTGTGCTTGAACCGTGACGCTTTGGGCCTGTACGTTACCTCAGATGTGAAGCATACGTGTCATATTGGGACACGTGTGGTGCATCTCCACATCTCCAGCTTTACTCCGTCTGATTCCGTCTATGACGATGTGGGTCGAGCGTCGATGTGGCTGCTGACATCACAATGCCAGTCCCACAAAACTGCCACAAAGACGTTTTTACCGTGACGTCGACTCCTAAACAATGTGGAACACTGAGGAGTTGGTGAAGTTGAAAAGAGACGGAACACAGAGCTGCACTCAGCGCTTCCCCCCCCTGTTTTCCATGTTTTATGTTTCTTTTTATTTTACACGTTAAGACAGCCCTGCTGGACAGTCGGTCAGTGTATGGTACCCACAGGTCCGGAGGAATTCACAGCCTCAAATCACAACCAAAGACATATCTAGAACATAAATCACAACAACAGAGCACAAGACGTTTGCAGCACGTCAGTAGACATGTCTGACAACTCGTCGTCCCACATGGTCTAAAGTCCCACAGGTTTGTGGTTCAAACTCCTAATTGTTGCAAAATAAGCAACAAGAATTTAAGTCCCTGATTTTTTAACCAAACAATTTAGTAGTTTTATCGTTATAAGTGCGTTTCCGGTTGATTGACCAGATACTTTGGTCAAATGCCCGATGTGAACATGTGTCTGATGTGAACGTGAACGAGTTCTGACTGTTCTGACTAACACGGAGACGCTTTGGCACGTCGACGTATGAAAATGTGTCCACATGGAGTGAAAGATGTTTGCTTGTTTGCTTTGTCCCTAAACAGCTAAAGAAATTCAGACAAGACCACGCCGGTGTTGGTTTTGGCTCGGCCACTTCGGGCGTGGAGCAGGCGATAGAGAAGACCACGGCCAACATGAAATGGGTGACAGAGAACAGAGCCCACGTGATGCAGTGGCTCCTGGAGGAGTCCGTGTGAGAACATCTCCCCCAGACGGAACATCTCTCCCTGTCTCTCTCGGTGTGTTTCCGTACTGTCAGGGATGCAGATAAATGTCACCCGTCATCAGGATGTCCCCATGTCATCTCTCAGCTCCTTTCTGACTTCGCCACAGAATTTATTTGAATCCAATGAAGTTTTGTTCTTCATGTACTTCCTGTTACGCCATCGACTGGCCGTGACTCCACCGCAGCAGCTCATACAAACGTCCTTTTACAGTTGAACTAGTTACAATGTGGTACAAGTGTGTTTCAGTGATGTGTGTGTGTGTGTGTGTGTGTGTGTGTGTGTGTGTGTGTGTGTGTGTGTGTGTGTGTGTGTGTGTGTGTGTG
>JBBMJM010112537.1:0-15953 GCA_037832705.1 Centriscus cristatus
CATATTAGATTTGGCAGAAATTTTACACCGGATGCCATTCCTGACGCAACCCTCCCCATTTACCCGGGCTTGGGACCAGCACCAGGCAACAATGGCTTCTGCAACCGCAACTGCTAAAGCAACTGCCACCGCAACTGCAACTGCTCCAGCAACTGCTCCCTAGTGGCTGGGTTGCAAAGTTCACAGAATGACATACTTAATTGAGTGTACTCTTACTTTCGTAGCCCATTCAATCGTGGACATTTTTTCCATGTGATCGTGAAAAATGAATTCGCCCAAGACAATAATCTGTAACGTGCTTGTCAGTTTCTTGAGGGTAGCAGGTTTGGATAGCTCACGTGCACCCTGTCAAATAGTGCTACCACTGCTCATTACGTATATTTTCAACCACCACTTACCCCACTGTCCTTTCATGACATAAGTATGTCATTCTGTGAACTTTGCATTAAAAAGTAAAACGTCTTACCTGTTTCGACCAAGTGCAATATGAAATCCTAGTAGCAAAAATGTATGGGCGTGACCTAAAGACTGAAGTAGGAAGTAGCACTTCTTGATGGGTACGGAAATTTTCAGAACACCTGTTCTGAAGACTACAGGGCCTTTAATGGGTCAAAATTCAAATGTGTAAGCATCGGCTCACCACCCTATATACTCAATTAATTGTGTTAAATTTAACGTGTTATATTGTGGCGTAATTAATTAATCAAATTAATGCGTTAAAGAATCAATTTTTTTCGTATGGTGTTGAAAATATACATGTCTCTCTCTCTCTGCATTGTGGTTGGTGAAATGACTCACTGGCCATGGTGGCATTAATAGGTGAATGAATCAATTCATTCAAATGAAAATATAAAAGCAGGAAAATGACAAGTATTGATCTGACATTTCTTTTGCCCTGGTACTTGAGGCAATAAAATGACACGAACATTTGATAGTCCAGCTTGACATCCTCTTAATCTGTTTGATGCTTAATCGTTTTACTAAACATCAAGTTGTCCTGAGTTTACTGTGTTCATGCAAGAAATCGTCACAAGTTTCATTATTTATGTAACAACATGTAAGTTGCTTTTATCTCAGGTGACAAAAACCCAGAAACTCATCACCACACAGTCTGCATTACTCTCTTGTCTGACCACTCGTAGCAGATGGCTAGAAGTCGACACTAGTTTGTGGCACAAAATAAAACATTAAATGGAGGTGATGGGGGGAAAAAAAATGCAAAATATTCCGCACGCACATGCACACACACGTAGGCAAAAACGAGAGAACAAAATATTGCATAAGACACAACCTTGACTAAGAGGGATAATTTGTATGGATATTCAGAAGCTAGATCACTAGCTAGCCCAGCGTAGTCATGCCTCTTCGAATCACTTTTCACTTCAAGAGGCAATAGTTAAGTCACTGGAAAATGAAGGAGCCATGGCTGTAATTGAAGGTTGTACCTATATGTGATGCTCTTCATCCGGAAACAGAAATGGGACACTACATGAGACCTGTTCAGTTATGTAGCAGTGAGCCACGCACCAGCCCAGAACAGTCAGCCTTAAGACAATATTTATCTGATAAACAAATTATATCTCAAAAACATTGGTGACAATTTAGCTTCTAAGTGCAGGAAAAACTTCAGGGGTGGGGGGTGTAATGGAAGGAAGCAATGAATCATGCTGTAGGCAAAGCCATCTCAGGTAATGACCACAACAGCTTCCTCTCTGACTCAGAATAATTGGTCCAACAGAGCGTTAATACCAAGCCATGGCTGCAATGAAGAAACCAAAAACAAAGAATGAGGTGTCCTTGCAGCTTCCCCAAGTAAAGGTCAGAAAGAGAGAGGTCAGCCATCGCTATGCATCCTCTTCACCACTCTATGCCTCGCAATGTCAGGGCCAGACCCCTCCAGTAGCTCTTGCTCCTCAAGTCTGCAGCTGTCATGATAATTACACACCTCCTGAGACATACGCTCCAAAGCACAGGACTGAACAAATCAAAATCAAACTCAAATCTTAGTTAATTCCTACTAACAAAATACACTCATTTGCCACATGTCTACTTGCATCTTTAATCCATACAAACGTTTGCATTGTCTATTGTGATTTTATTTACCTAAGCACACAAGAATCTTGAAAATCCATATACACACTGTACACTGCACTTTATAATTATTCAGCTTTGACAAACTCCAACAAAGGAAAATAAGGGATAACCCTGAAAACAACATTGTAGCACAAAATATGAAGCTGAATTATGATGTCAATATGTAACAGTAACTCATTACTCTCAGTAGGTCTAAGTGGCATCCACAAACACTTGTTCAAAAGCTCTGGTTAGCAAACACCAAACACGTTATTGGATATTTGTTATTTGTCCACATGAGAAAACATTGGAACACATTTCATCAATCATGACCCATGCAGTGACTCAAACTGGTCTGAACAGGAGTGTGGTAATGATGTAAGCCGGGAAGAAACACACGCTTTTATTCCTCATATGAAACACTATAATGTGACATGAGGGCATGTACCAGTAATCAGGTAACCACTGCAGGAGTCAATAAGGCCACTAGATTCCATCCACACAGGCCAACACAACTAGTTAAATTTGATCTCCAGGTGAACAAAGCCTTATTTAAGACAAGGGTTTTTTCCACAGTGGAAAATGTCAAGATGGTTGGAAGGGCATGTGTATTGGGCAGCACTAATATTAGCAAGTCTTATCTAAGCAAACTGCACAAGACCGAGGAAATGACGAAAAGATATCACTTCCAGTTCTGTGCTATTCCCTAGGAAGTCATGGAAACTAAGCAAATCAAACTGATGACCATCAAAATGACAGGGAAATCACCCAGCCATGTCATGGCCATTCAATCTCACTTTTATTCGAACAACAAATGATGGGAATATCACCCAGTTCTCTGTGCAGTTAAAGGCTGCCATCACGGTAAGAGAGATGAGGTTTGTGTTGTATGCACACCTGTTGCCCATGAGATGCACTTGTGAACTACTGAGATGGGGAAAGGGGAAAAAAATGTGTTGTTTCAATACTTTTCTTAGTGAAACCCAGATGTTAAGCATCTGAAACAAGTAACCAAATGCACAAAGGATCTTTTCAGTCTGATCTAGCCACTATAGTAATATTTTAAAGCAAGAGCTAAATATGAAGTTAAAACAACAAATATTCTGATCTCATTTTACATGTTAAGCATTTACCATGACAATATTTTAAAAAAAGATACCAAATGATAGCTGTTATAGATCACACAATGCCAAAGGGGACAGATTTACCTGCTGGGGGCCTTCCCCGTTGACCATTGCTGGGGGTGGCGGTGATGCCAGGATCGGGAGTTCAGGGCTGAGAAGCTGGCCAGACTCCAGAGGTGGGGTGTGATCTGCCATGTCTCCCACATTCACACCACGGAGGGGGTTCTCTTGAAACAAAAACAACAAGAATGTGTAAAGAACAACAATTGACTTTGGTTCATCATTTACCAGCCAAACATTGTAATTTTCCTTCTTGACTTCCACTGAACTGTTGTCAGAAAATGACAAATGGTAGCGGATGATGATTCACTGTTCATGTGTTGATAATGTTAGCCTCCTCTGAGTAGTTTAGGCTCAAAGAATTTGTTTTATGAATTTCTATGCATGAATCTGAACTCCGTCAGAAAGTACTACTGTAATACCCTGACAAGGATAAAATATTCAGTATGAGCATTGATTATAGCTGTGACATTTCCAATTAGTGCACTTTTTTTTTTACACTTCAAGCACACCATCCTAATGTCAGAACTCAAAATCAACATCCACATTATCTCTGCACACAAACCTAAATACCTCACTGAATGTTTTCCCACTACACGCCCAGCAACACCCGCATCACCCACTGAACTGGATGTTTTAAAGGAAATGTGACACTCGCATCAGTTCAGCAAGCAAGTGCTACGTCATACAACTTTCTTCTTTGAGAAGGAATCTATCCAAAACTAATCTAATCACAGGTTGTCCAATCAATATTATCAAATAGGCTCTCTATTCATCCCACACCAGAATAGAGGGCACACTTTGAGACACAGCAGCGTGTGATGCTTGTAAAGATCTCTGGTTATATCCAGTCAAAGCAACAACCAATCAAGAGAGCAGGTTCTGTCCGGTGTGTTCTTGCATCCTTAACATGAAAAACACACAGATACTGAAAAGCTGTAAGAGGCATAGAAGCAAGCATTCAGAGAAACATCAACCAGTCGGTTGATATACATGCTCATGTCCAAGTGATCCCAAAACATTCCTGTTTTCAAAACATTGCCATAAAATCTGACGATGAAGTCAATTGGCCAATGTCTGGACTGCCCACATGCTTACAAAGACTTCATGACAAAAACAAATTCACAAACAATAGAACACAATGAGAGAACTATAACTTGTGTCCTTGAACCTAATTACAATCTCGCGCATGCGCTCCTATATGTCACTGTGATCTGGCTTATCTGTTAGCTTTGCCCCTCCCCTCCTTAAGCTTTAACAACTGCCAGTTTACAGTGATGGTCAATGAATTATTTTAGCAATGGGTGAGCTACATTAGTTAGGCATACTATTGATAGTATTACTTGTTGGCAGACTCCTTATGTCTCATAAAGCCTGCAACCACTTAACACACTACCAAATCTATCCATTCAAGATAACACCCCAAAAAAGCTACCACAACAACAAAGAAGGCGCCTGCACTGAACCTTGTGACTGACCTTTTGGCTTCATACCAGTTCACATATCTGAGAACCCAAGAGTGTGTTTTCACAAGAAACTTCACACAATTTGAGGAGTCCATTATAAACATCCAAGTACTGAAGCAGGCTTATGAATGTATATTATAGGGTTATATTAGATAATATACACCTTGGAGTTACAAGTGAAGGACACAGGTGTAACTGTCTTGGTAACAAAAGTCTCCACAAAAAAGATGTGGAAAAATACTAAGCATGTGCTGTGTGAGTGTATGTCTGTCTGTGTGTGTGTGTGTGTGTGTGTGTGTGTACACAGCCCTTCCTGTTACATCACATTTACCACTGCACTTAAATTGTGGTTAACATCTGCTGTTGACCAGCAGCCAGTATGTCAAAAACTGGTGCTGGAAGAACAGGAGCAGCTGTTTTTCATGGCCAATTTCTATTGTATATATACACACACACACACCTTCAAAACTGCATCCGGCTTGTAGCATAGAAACCTGGAGAACAGTTTTCTGCTGCGACACAGCTGCTTATCCATCCATAAAACTCAAAACGAAAGGTAATTTTCAGAAGCATGTAGGAGTCTTGGTGTCTCTAGTTATCTAGCATGCAGCATAGCCAACCGTTTACTTTGGCTAACGTTACAGGCGTGTGCGGTCAGCTTATATGGTCAGATATCTAAAGACAACTTACAGCAGCAGGTACACGTAAGCACGTAGAAGAACAAAATTATTGCTGTGTTTGATTCCCCCGTGTTTCCAAAATGGGACAAAGTTAGCAGCCTCGGTACATGAACATAGAACAGAAATGTATGTTAACAACGCAAGTATTATGACAGTTGGGGCAGCTAACGTTACTCACTCAGTATGTCGGTACAGCAGCAGCAGCAGCAGCAGCAACAGCAGTTCGGACACAGATGCACAGTGGTGTTTTCGATGTGCCTCTTCCCAAAACGCGTACGAGCAGCGACGGCGAGCTATTTGTTGTGCCCACCTCAGACTACTAACTCGCTAGGTACCCTGACAAACACAAATCAAGTCGAAATGTGACATGCTAATGTTAGCTTCCGAATGCTACCTAGCTAATAGTTAACGAGGTGATGTGCTTTCCGCGTGATATGAACGGCAATTGCTGGCATAAACCGAGTCTCAAACTAGTCGAAGTGGCCGACTAGCGCCAGAGACACTGCAAAGAGTCGATATTATTTACCCAGTTGTCAATTTTACCGAGATAACTTTGCTTCCAATCCTGGTCCTCGCATAAATAGCAAGAATTTCGCCATTGCTTACGGGGTAATTTGCGCATGCGCAGTACAGCTAATCATGACGAAATTGAATCCCAAATTTATAGTGACGCGAATCCACGAATTCCAAATTGTTAGCGAAGTCTTTGCACTGAAAACAGAAACACCGGTCCTCTAGTTTAGTTCATCACGACGAGAGAATAATACAATACAGATAGAACTCATCTCTCCCTAACGCCAGGACACGTATTCGTGGTCAGTTCATGAAGTCCCTGAACCCTTTTATCGAAGTTCTCAGTTTCTGTCGTCTTCGTTCCATAATTAATTCAGCCTCATGATCCCACAACCTGCAAAACAAAATTCCACAGCGAGCAGAAAGGGAGGGGGAAACAGAAAGAACCTGCGGATCCTCCTTAGTACACATCGTAATGTCAAACCAGTTAAGCTAAGTTAAGTCTTGCACATCCTCAATTAATAATTTTCCACTTGTACTGAAGTTTCACTGACTCCAGGAGCTTTTTACCCTCTACAAATAAGGCGGGTCCACATGCAGTCACATAGCACATATACATACTGTCTGTTTATTTATCTTTTTGCAAATGCAATAAAGTATTACACTAGTTTTATTCTTTGTAATGCATCTGCATGCTCTTCTAAGATTTCACAAAAATGTCACCATACCCATTGGCGGGGTGCAATGCCAATACCAGCTGTCGTAGTAACAAATGGTGCGATGTAGGTATACTATTATAGACAGAAGTATATAGTATATAGTTACCTCAATTTTTTTATTTGGTATTTCAATAAAGCAAAGAGTGCCTCTTTGAGTGTTTTACGTGTCTGTAGTTGTTGCTTACAAGACAAAGTTGTCCATGGCGCCACCTGCTGGAACATGTAAATAACTACCTCTCACAGCACATATAAAAATAAAAATAATACATTTAAAAAGTTCAGATTGAGGGCACAGTGCATATCTGGGTCGTACTGTTTAATTTGTGTGTCATACTGAACTGAATAGTGGAAGACAAACACGTATAAATAAATCGCCTCAAATTCTGTGTGTGTGGGGGGGTAGCGTTTATAGGTTGTCGCGTATAGGTTGTTACTTACGAATTAAGAATTCACACATAACCATAAATCTAGATTTCAAAAGTTAAAAATGATGTTTCACCAGCTTTAAATGTCTGCCTTGTTTATCCTCCGATTGTCTTTGAACGCAACACCGCACAGCAGGAAGTAACGTCGCCGCTTGGTAATGTAACTAGCTAAAGCTAACTTGAGCAGAAAGATGCAAAATCAATACAGAACCATTTTGCCGAAATGATTCCTCGGATGGCTTGATTTGATAAATATGTTTCCCGACAAAAAAAAAAATCTGTGTCGCTGTTGATTATAACAAGATATCGCCGATGACCTGCTAGCTAAAACAACATCATCAAGGTAACGTCTGCCGTGTAAACGATCACAGTCTCATCTGTTGGGGCAAATTATCCTAATAACTTGAATTTAGCTCAGTGGTATACGGGCTGATGGTGCATGGCACATATCGTTCGTTTCTAAAACAGGCTGCAAACTGCAGTGTTACCCTGATTGTTGTAGGTATGGTTTTCTTAAGCTTGGTGTTGACGTTCATCAGATTTGGGTGGATGCTAACATTAGATCGCGTTAGCATGTATGCCACTGGGTAAAGGAGCCAGCTTGTATGCAGTCATTACTTTATCTACTAAATTAATTAAAACGAACTGCAGGTTCAGTCGTCACTTGTCGTGACTCTTTGGTTTCCCATATGTTTTACAACATCAGCTTGTAGGTGTGATTAAACTTAATGTATTGTAGTAAATGCTGATGGTACCTCATTTTTTATCACGTGTGACAGAAGCAAAAGAGAAGAAAACCAACAGATACTTAGTTCTTCATTTCCCACAGTTGTCTATGCAGACAAGTCAGGGTGTATCTCCCACAGTTTGCATATTTATGTGACTCTCCATTGCCACACATCTGCACCATAAAAGACACATACTGGTTTCGATTGCTTTCAGTCACTTGTAAACATGACAGCTTTAAATGCACAAATTGTCAAATAGTTCTCAATAACATCTTCCCTGTATGTCATAGTCAGTAGTATGCTGGACGTGGGAAAGTGGCCGGTGTTTGCGCTCCTTCCTCCTGAGGAACTAAGACTCATCCGACAGGCCTGTGTGTTTGGCAGTGCTGCAAATGAAGCGCTCTACGTCACAGTGAATGATGAGGTAACATTACGTCCACAGTAATGTTGTTGAAACGCAGGGAATCCCTTTGTGCTGTCGACTAGATAGACCTTATTTCTAATATTGGCTTGTCGACCTTCTATTTGAAGCCTTTCGCTCTCCTGTCGACACAGGTTGCAGTTTGAGGCAAAGGGATAAGCAGATAGAACACGGCTATCTTTAGCCATACAGGCCTAATACCAGAACAAGTTCCATTTTTAGCTGGTACAAAGGCCCTCAGCCCTCCATGCTTGCTCATTTGTCTTCGTTATCCATGAATAGTTTTCTGTTGTGTTTTAGAAGCTATTGTCTCTGGTGTGGAATATTTGACAGAAGGGTTAGAGTGACAACAGTTATTTCTGTGGTTGCTTTAAATGTCTTTAAATGAATGTGTTAGAGTCTAAAGCACTGTTGAAAATGTCTAAAATTATTCTCAGTGGAAGAAGTTTATTTATATCAGTGCAATACTTAATACTCCCTGCTATTCCATTAAAATTGTCCTTTTTCATACATCGTTGTAGGTTTTTGCCCTGGGAACAAACTGTAGTGGCTGCTTAGGACTTGGGGACCTTCAAAGTACGATTGAGCCCCGTAGGATAGATGTTCTGTGTGGAAAGAAGATCGTGTCTCTGAGCTATGGAACAGGGCCGCATGTCGTCGTGGCGACTTCAGGTACCCAAGCCAGCTTGCTTGTATTTGTTTGTGCATGTTAGGTCCCTCAGGAAGAATGGAACCACTGAACGATACATGCAGACAGTCTTGGAGCTGGATCTGTGATTGACTGTGACAGGGAGGGGATGTTTTCGCTGTTAATGATTTGTCTGTGGGGGATTATGCAACTACCTTGTCCAATATGAGCTCTATGAACACAGTATCACATCAGAACGAGAGCAAATGTCTGTCGGCGGTCAAAATGAGCCGAGGACGGAGAACTACTTGACGTAAAATTGAATGAGAGTCATAATATGATCATTCCTAACCTACCGGTAATCATTATTACACTCCTGTGATTTATGATTAGTTGTCACACAGCAGTATCACATTAATGTCTAACAATTCATTTGTACAGTATATTGTATATTTTGTGACTCCTGAGGGTTTCATTATTTTCAGACTCATTTATACAGATGAATTTATTATTTTAAGTAGATTTATGTGTGTTGTGTTCTGTTTCTGCATGAGTAAAGCACAGTTAAATATCTACTCTCACATGCATGCATGTGTTTGTTTAATTTTTGTTTGTTTGTTTTTGTGTCCCGTTATTTCAGAACTGTTACGTCGCCAATGTGAGAACTGCCGTTTAAATAAATGTTCCTCCATCCTTGGCGATGTATTGTGCATGTACTACTGACACAACCTAACTGGCCTTTTGCTGTGTAGATGGAGAGGTGTTTGCTTGGGGCCACAATGGCTACAGTCAACTGGGCAATGGGACCACGAACCACGGGTTGACCCCAGCCCTCGTGTCCACCAACCTGCTGAGCAAGAGAGTGACAGAAGTCGCCTGTGGCTCCCATCACTCTATCGCTCTGACAACTGATGGAGAGGTCATTCAGCCTACGCTATGTCTGTTCTGTCAGCTTCACGTGAGTTTGGTTGGGAGGTGAACATGTATATTCTGTATCCAGGTGTACGCTTGGGGGTACAACAACTCCGGCCAAGTCGGTTCAGGGTCTACCGCCAACCAGCCGACTCCACGCCGGGTGAGCAGCTGCCTGCAGAGCAAAGTGGTGGTGAATATTGCCTGTGGTCAACTTTGCTCTATGGCTGTCCTGGACAATGGCGAGGTAACGGCTGTCATCCATCTGTAGGTGTCTAATGTGAGACTGTGTCCTCAGCTTGTGTCCATTCCAGCTTCCATTCAGGTTCTTTACCATTGCAATTCAGTTCCTCTTCATTGTGGCTGCTGACGTCACAGTGAAACCGCTGTGACAGCTCGGCTCGCTCGGAACCTGACCGTGTTGGTACTAAAAAAAACAGCAGGTGCCAGGTTCCATCGCCCGTGGAAACACAAAACAGTCGAGTTAAGCCGTGCTGGTTCCGTCTAGTGAAAAAGCCGCATAAGTGTGCCACATGAGTGAATTTCCCACAAACACATGACAGCATTGGCTTTTTCACATGTTTTAATAAAACGTTGCTCACTACCTTTTGTCATAAATGTACATGTAATTTTTTGTTTGTTGGTTTGTTTTTTTAAATGCACACACAAATAGAACAGAATACCAATGCCACACCAAAAGGGGGCGCACTGGGGAGTAATGGGCTTCCAACAGAACCAATTTTCGCTCGTCTTCTAGATCTACGGTTGGGGCTATAACTGCAACGGGCAGTTGGGTTTGGGCAACAACGGCAATCAGCAGACTCCGTGCAGAATCGCTGCTCTCCAAGGTGTCAACATTGTCCAGGTAAGAGCTTGACGCGAGTTGGTTTATTCACACAGTTGGTTTATTCCATCATTTCAGTGAGCGTTCCGTTTAATTGTAACCATTTCCTCCACGCTCACGCAGGTCGCTTGTGGATATGCACATACACTGGCACTGACAGATGAGGGGTTTGTGTACGCCTGGGGAGCCAACTCCTACGGGCAGTTGGGAACGGGCAACAAGAGTAACCAAGCTCTTCCGACTCTGATCAACACAGACAAGGAGAGGTTAGTTTCTTGTCTCCGCCGTCAGCCGACATCAGCAGGGATAAGTCAGTCTCTGCCGCCACAGAAGAAGCTGCATGGCAAGAGATGTGGATAAATTCAAGATGAACAAGCTGCCTTTTTTGCTTTGCCCTTTATTTACTGTTGTGAGACGCTGCTTCTTTTGTTGCAGGATAGTGGAGGTGGCTGCATGTCACACCAGCCACACGTCAGCGGCCAAGACGCAGAGCGGGCAGGTTCTGATGTGGGGTCAGTGTCGAGGTCAGGCCGTGGCCAGCCCGCACGTCACCCACTTCAGCAGCACAGACGACGTGTTTGCTTGCTTCGCCACGCCGGCAGTCACCTGGCACCTCCTCTCAGTAGGTACGAGTGTTATCTGAAAGAAGAAGTAAATCCTTCGTGAGAGTCACCAGTTACATCGCCATTGAACAATGAACGAAAGTCATTTAAATGCTCTACAGCTCAACGTTTTAAAATCCATTTTAAAACAACCCGTACAAGTATTAATAGTGTTAAAACGGACATCAGCAGGTCTGAGGCGATCGTACCAGTGGGACATAGGTACACATTCCTGAAAACACTCCATGCAACAAACAGGATACTCTGTTTCCTGCCTGTGTCCAACAATCATACTCGGTGAGTTCAAATAAAGAATGGAGAAGAAACACCAGCGTGTCACTTTGAGTTCTTCAGTTCGTTAAAAACATCCCTGAAAGCATCAGCACTTTCTTATATCGACAGTCACCTCTTGTTCTTTGTTCAGTTTTTTGTTGCCGTCCCCCCCATATACACATTCAAACAGGTCGCCCAGACGATGTTCCAATGACCCCCAGCACATGGTACCTATATATAAAAACCAATACAAATTAAATCACACAGTAAAATTAGAAGAAGAGTAGAAATATTTTTAGTCACATCCATACCACCTCCTCGACTCATGTCCTGTTATTACAAGCAAAAAGGAAAACGGTCCCATGGCCCCTTGTTTTCCTCCCCGTCGATATTTATTCTCGCCAACATCTATTGATATGACTCTGTTTCTCTCGTCTCCTCCATCCGCTTTTGTTTGATTTGAATGTTGATAAGTGGAAGCTCTCCTTTTTGTCTTTTGCTTTCCAGACGGCGATGACTATCTGACAGTGGCCCAGTCGCTGAAGAAGGAGTTTGACAGCCCAGAGATTTCCGACCTCAAGTTTTTGGTGGATGGGAAGTGTATCCACGTGCACAAGGCCCTGCTGAAAATACGGTGTGACACCATCACAGGCTTAACGATGTGACTTGATTTGAAAAAAAAACCAACAAAAAACTCCTCAGTCAACAGTAACTGTTGAGCAGCTGTGAGTTGTGTTGTCGTGGAAACAGAAACTGCTGTACTCCCATGTTTACATGGCAGATGCAGTGGTTGAACTTCTCACACTGCAGTAAGGAGCAATAATTCTGACCAGAGGTGAAACAGGTGGGAAACTTTTAACCAAAGAGGGCAGCAAATGACAGATTTTTTTTTTTTTGCAGTCTTTCCTGTTAGTGTTAAGGGGAAGCAAAGGCAGACCTATTGTTTCCAGTTCCTTTTTATAACCACACTTGGTGACAGAGTATCTGCGTTCCAGTTCCTTGCTCTTTTGCAGCGTCAGTAGGAAGGAGCCAGACTGTCTGCGACGGCGACCTTAGTGCACACGCTCACACAAATGTGCAACAGTGCAAAATGCCTGCTGTGCCGAGGTCACATGCAAATGATACGTCTGTGAAGAACTGAAAGACTAAAAGCCAAAAACGTCTGTTTAACCATGTCCAGACACAAATAAACAACGTTGTTGGCAGAGAGCCGCTGCGCTCACTCACAATGTCAATGTCAGTCAATCGATCGATCGATCGATCGATCAACCAGTCAGTGGTTGGATTGGATAAAAATAACAAAGCACAAACAAAGAAGAGCTATGAATAAATATATGAAACAAACTAATTAAAATAAATGATTGACACATTGTGACATCTATTTGTATGTGTATCATCATGTCATCATGTGATTTGCTCTCGCCAGCTGTGAACACTTCCGTGCTCTGCTGAATGAAAACGAAGAGGACGCCATAGAAATCCATCAGTTCTCCTTCCTGGTGTACCGAGCCTTTCTCGAGTACCTCTACACCGACACCATTAACCTGCCACCAGAGGACGCTGTTGGTAAGCACAGTCCTCCACGGGACGGGACGGGACGGGACGGGAGCGGCCGTCTAAACACACTCCACCCGTGTCTCCCTCAGGCCTGCTTGACTTGGCTACGTTCTACCGAGAGACGAGGCTGAAGAGGTTGTGCCAGGAAACCATCAAGAGGGGCATCTCTGAGGACAACGCCATCACTCTGCTCTCTGCTGCTGTCAAGTATGAGGCCCGGGTAAGCTCGTAGCCCCCCGACACAAGACCCACCGCCACGGTGGTGTGGGACGATCTCCGTTTGATAGACGGTCCTTAGCTCTGATCATTTTTTAGGACCTGGAGGAGTTCTGCTTCAAGTTCTGCGTCAACCACCTAACAGCTGTCACACAGACCCAGGCCTTTGCAGACATGGACCACGACCTGCTCAAGAACTTCATTAGTAAAGCCAGTCGCTATGGGGCCTTCAAAAACTGACTAGACGGCACCCTTAGCGAAGGACACGCCACCGGGAGCTTTAAGCCGGCAGCCGTCCTGAGAGACGAGCGCAGTCCAAAGTAAACACGGGAGAGGCAGATGGTTCACCATCTTCTTCACCGTCGGATGCTTCTGTGAGCTGGATTTTGAAAAACATCCAGGGGCTGAACCAGCGTCCGTCTTTGCACAAACAATTATACTTCCCATTTGTGCGCAGTAATCCCGGCACATTCAATGCTTGTGCAGGGCAACAAATACCGGGATGCAGGTGGTGTCTCCATGACAACCAGCTCGGGGAGGGGACACTCCTCTACCAGATCCGTGCTCCTCACCACTACTGCCCAGAGGAACCAGATCAACCATCAACAGGCACCTGCTGTGGCTCCCAGCAGCCCCCACCCACTCACCTCTGCCCCCGCAGACGTGAATAGAAATGTCACAAACCGATGGACCTGAACAGGTGATCGTCATTAATCTCCGTTGTTATTAGTGGACCCAACCCGAGAAGCACTATGGAACAAGAAAACATACCTGCAACGTAATGTACTTATGTTTGACGTTTGTAGCTCGACCACTACACAGAGTGTCCACTTCCAAAGTTAGAACCAGCTGCTCATCTTTGCCTGTTTCCAGAGACACTGACTTCAGCCAGAAGGATCAGGGAGACATGCAGAGCTCAAGTCGAGTCACTTCGAGTTCACCTGTGTTCAGATTAACACACGTCACAGCTTTAAGGGGGCGTCCTCGAGCGCTTGAGATGCAGCTGATTTTTTACAGCTACTTCTTTGCAATTTGGTATGTTTACAGTCTGTTTTTATAGGTTGGCAGCACACGTATTGTTCATAGTTCTCTCCCCCCCTCCCCCATAGCATCTTGCAATGATGTAATGGCAGACTGGCCGTGTGGAATAGGACCCGCTAGGATCTTTAATGTTACAAAATAATTCCACATTAAACCCGCAAATGTTACAACATAATTCTTCTTTAGCACGCCAGTTCTTATTTTTGGAACATTTTGATATAAACTTTTTTTTATGCTGTAAGCTTCTGATCAGAGTATTTGAATCCACTATGTATGATATGAATAAATAAAAAAATGATGGATGTGTTGAAGTGTTTTGTGAACGTAAGTCAAAGCCGGAGTGAACATGCTAACTGACGAGCATCTTTAGAAAACATTTGTTTAACAGAGGCTCATCTCACTAACAACGACTCAGCTGGACGCTCACCCTTGTATAACTGTTTTACAAGGAAAACAAGGAAGTAAACAAATTAACTGCACAACAATTTCACAAAACAACTCCACAGGGACACACTGCTGCACATTCTGTTTGGATTCAGTTAATGGTCACTAGAATCTGACTTTTATAGAATGTAGAATAAATTGTACAGCAACACGATGCATTTTAATCATTAATAGTTATTTATAGTCTCATATAACTAAACGGTCTTAATGGATATGTATTCATTTCAAATTCTCTCTCTTTAGATGTCAAATGTAAGAATTAAGTCCAAAAGATGGTTTTAACATTATGGAAACTATAATACATATTTATATAACATAGCAAGCGACAAGCTCGTATTGACTATAAAAGGTATTTTTAAAGGTGTTTATGTGCTGGAGTTTTGAGTCAGTGTAAGTGGACCTTCCCTTTTCTATGTGTCGACGTGGTCGTGTAGTTTAGTCTGCGTTTAAAATAATGTGTCATTCTCCGTGTTTATACTTTAGGAAGTCGGGAGAGCTGCACTCTTTCATGGGATTGTCTGCTGGAACACGTCTGTCTCAACGCGTCACGGTTACCTCCGGTGTGTGTGAGCCTGTGTGGAGCCACAACAGATTTTAGAGTTGTTTAGAGTTGTACACAAACAACTAACCAGACCGGCGTTTCAGAGGAATTTCAAAATAATTCAGATGCTCCTCTTCATTCCAACATGCACAACAGCCTGTTCTCTATTTCTGGACGTATTTAAGTCTGAGTCTGCTGCATAGAAACCATGGGTGACTGTTTCTGGCTGCTGGGGATTCTTTTTCAAATGCAGAAACAAGGAGTTTGTATTTAAATTCAGAGCCAGTCATGTGATGTCCTGGTTCCTGTTGGTTTTGGATGAAGCCCAGTTTAACACTTAGATTCAGTGTTTGTGTGCAACGACACGACCCAGTAAAACGTGACTGATGCAAAGTCGGAATTTGTTTTTTTAGGACAGAGGAGGGTGTAGCAATGTGTCGACTGTAAAGTCCATCGAGACAATTGTAAATTGTGGTGTTGGGCTATAGGAATAAAGTTGAATTGAATTAATTCTTGAGCAAATTCTCTACTGTATATTTCTATGTGTGGCTGCTGCCTGTCTTCTACACACACACACACACACACACACACACACACACACACACACACACACACACACAAACACACACACATTTTATAGGCTGATAATAACAAGAAGTGGTTTATTCAGGTGCGATCAGGCTGCC
>JBBMJM010112571.1:14881-25154 GCA_037832705.1 Centriscus cristatus
GACGTTCAGCTCATGTGCCTGTCACGTCCAGAAGCACTTAAATCTGTCTGGACGTGACCCTCTCCGGATCCCGGTCCGAGGACCTTCGCCCTGCACAGACGTCGTCAGAGACACGTCTCATATCAGATTCCACACTTTATCTGAGAATTCCGCACAATTCTGCATACGACCATAACCCCCCCCCCCCCCCCAAAAAAAACAACAACAAACAAACAAAAAAAAACAACGGGACCCGTCTTGCTACCTGCCGTTTGCTTCGCTTGTGCCTTGTCATATGAATAAATCTGTGCCTGCTCATAAAAACAAACACCATAATCCTGCTTTTTAAGTGTAAAGCCGCAGTAGTTTAAGGGAAAACATAAAAGATTCCCTTAAATTCATCAGGTTTCAACCGTAAGTGCATTTCAACACTCTTTGTACAAGCGCCCTCACCAATGTAAACAAGGGAAAACACTTACCTGTGAGGAGATGTGCTTTCTCTCATTGATGAGAATGAAAGAATGAAAATGTACATAATTTGAGATCTGGTTTCAGAACATATTTGTTGTGTCTGTTGCTGTTTGAGTGTTTCGGCTCCTTTTATAACATGCACACTACAAAAAAACAATACTAATATTCTGGAGTAACAAAGGAAGAAGAGCATTAACATGGCAGCTTTACCACAAGACACGCAGTATTTAACCCCTGTATCAAGAGTCTATTTTGTATGTGGAAATATAATTAAGTGAATATTTCGTGAGGAGTTTCCGGGCGCAGATCAATCAGATTGTATGTCGTCCTGAAAGGGCAGCAATGAAAAGCTCACTCTTAGAGTGACTGTTGACGCTAACAACAGCCTATAATTTATAAAATCTATCTGATAAATAAAATATATCTGTGTTGGACTGATACACGAATGACTGCAGCCAATTTAAAACACCTGGAGCCAAATTCTCTGCAGTATGTATGTTTTTTGTTTTTTTTTCCACATTTATCTTTCTGTTGTTTATTTAGAAAAATGCATAAAAAGCAAACAAAAAGAAAGTCAGTTCTTCAGTTACAGGTATGTATTATTATTTAGCCAAGTACAAATAGTGTCTATTGTAATATCCTGTCATATCCTACATAAACATCTGTTATCTACATGCGTTTTCATAAACATGTGTGCAGTCATTTATATTTGTGTGGTTTGACTTCTTTTCTCCCTTTTCAGAGGACTTGAGGTTATTAGGGATTTTCTAGTCACCAGTCGATAGATAACGAGGTAAATGCACATGAATGGATAATGAAAAGACGTAGGTTTCCATCCATGAAGGCAGCTCATATATGTGTGTGTGTGTGTGTGTGTGTGTGTGTGTGTGCAGTTCACATGCAGAAACTGCAGATTTTCCGTGACCCCCTCCCCAAATTCACGTCCAGTCTCAAAACGTATGCCACTTATCGCAATAACTCAAAAGTACAGCTTTGATTATAACGTCTGTTCCTGCAACTCTCCAAACTTCAATGATTTATGACTTTGGTGCGTTGATAGTTGTTAAATATCCCCTTTGCACACACCGGAAAAACATGACAATACACTCAGCGCCCCATCGAGGTTGTAGCCTGATGGAAAGTGAACTGACTTGACGAAAGGCCACATCAGAGAGAAGAACACTGGGCGTCGGCACGAGGATTTTGCAAGAAGTGCAAAGGACGTCTCCCTTGCGAAACGGGGCCAATGGACACGATGGTTGTAGGGAAGAGAAAGATTAGCTGGATAGACGTTTTGACAGCTTATTGATTGAAGCGACACATGACAGGCTTCTGTCATCAATGACCCTCCTGAGGTGAAAGAAGGGAACCAGCACCCCCTGCACACAACAAGTTAAAGTTAGCACACAGGCATGGTCGTTGAAGATCCGGTGGAACATCAGCTAGTAACTGACCATTTCACATGAAATGGAGAAAATAAGATTAATAAGCTTGATTTAAAAAGAAAAAAAAAAGTCAAACCAAACAGTAGACTTGGGTATTCCCTTTGTTCAAAAACGTTCAGGAGCCAAATAACAAGCCATCACAAGAATTAACATGATCTGGTGAAGAATGGGGACCAAGGCCAGGAAACGTGTTAAAACAAAAGAGCCATAAAAGCAATAAGACATTTTAATCAGTAAAAAACAGACACAAGCAATAAGCTAACAGTTTGATATGTAATTTAATATAATATTTAAATAGTTTATATTAATATGACATTTAAATCTTTAATATTAATATAGTATTTAAAATTTAATTGTTTAAATATTTTGTATTTCAAGATTTGTTTTTAAAGAAATGAAAAGGAAGTAGAGTCATCCAGGAGCAGAGGCCAGGTTTACCCTTCCATCCAGGGGCCCTTGGAGCCTTGTTGGACTAACTACTGAACTGTTCCGTCTCCTACACAT
Organism: Centriscus cristatus; assembly: GCA_037832705.1. Lineage (NCBI taxonomy): Eukaryota > Metazoa > Chordata > Actinopteri > Syngnathiformes > Centriscidae > Centriscus > Centriscus cristatus. Next base: position 17,281 of record JBBMJM010112571.1, read on the forward strand.
CGATGAAAAATATATTGACATCCAGCAGCAGTCAGTGAAATATTAGCAATAGCCATTTTTCAGGGAACTATGCAAGAAATCAAGAAGGCAACAACTTAATTTGAGAGAGAACTAAACTAACAGTGAGGTTATAAACACACAACATCATGACACACAGAATTACATCAGTCAGTCTTTGGTTGTAGAATATTTTAGTTCCACCTGTGTTTACATAGCAGATCAGGATTTAGCCATGACTATTTCTTTTAATTCCTTGCTGCCCCCTGGCGGCCACAATACGTCGGTGCGTTAGATGATGACGTCACTGATGTAATATCTTGATGCAGTCCTGCAGTTTTTGTGAAATCGCATAGATGACAACTTATTTTATAATTTCCCTGAATGCCTTTGTATGGCCCACCCTTGTGTTGTGTGTCTAAAAGATGAATTGAACATGTTAAACGTGGGAGGCTGGAAAAGCACAATATTCGGAGAAACCATTCTAGTCTGTGCCCAGCAGAGGGCGCAGTCTGCCTGTCGTCAGCCTCCGTTTTGCTACGGAAGCAAGTAATTTAAATACCATTTCACAAATTACTGAATTGTATTCTACAACATTAAACCCATTTTCTTCCGCTGAAAGGACAGTACAATTTGTTTTTTGTTGTTTGCTTGAAGACATTTCGAGCTTCTTTATTTTTGGGATGAGTGGTGAAATGTCTTCAAGCAAACCAACCTTCAGTCATCCATCCCCTGGATGACTGAGAACTATTACTGACTATTACTAGTAGGACACTACTACTTCAGTAACTTGATTTTAGTAACCTGTCCCCCACCCCACTCAAGGCCCAGATAATGTCTCCAATGCCCACTTTCCCAGTCCATCATGCATTGGTGACTTTCAATTGCCCACAGGTGTGAAGAGTGAGTGGGAACGGTTGTTTGTCTTTGCATACTGGACCTGCAATGAGACGGTGACTCGTCCGTCGGCACTGGGACTGGTTCCAGAATAACTCTCAAACCACAGCAGGAACAAGCAGACAATGGTGAACGGAGGAATGAGGAGGAAAAGCTTTCAGGTAGTTTGTCACTTACTGTGACTCCGGGTTCAACGTTGTCCTCTGGTACAATCCTTCACGGATTCTTTGCTGACTCATCATTGACATGTGAGGAACAAATGGGTTTCGTCTTTGGGAAGTGAAGGACCGGGCATTTACAAATGATCTCTTTGAGGTGCTTTCAATCACTTGGAGGGCTTAGAAACATTCAACAATATGCCTGCCTCGCAGTGGTCGGTGCTCCCTGCGTGGTGACGGCTTGTGGTTCAGACAGAAAGAGAACTTGTTTTCTTTTGGTTTCTGTATTACTGAGTCGAGCTAAAAGGGTCATAGCGATCTCCCAAATGTCCGCTTTCCTTGACGTTTCTAGAAAGCAGTTCCCCAACAAGCCATTTCTTTCCAAAAAAGATTTAAAAACATATCTTGTGAAGCCACAAACCTCATTTATTTTACACTTTCCCCACTGGGAAGGTCTCATTCAGGCTCCAGACAAAGAGTTTGCGTGCAAACCCAATATTATATACAGATGAATGTATGATTGGATTTCCCAGTTGTTTCCCCGATTGCCTATTGTGTTTATTTGGCAGTGGGGTCTGTTTCTTCAGAAAACAATGAGTCACATGTGATCCAAGGTTAGCAGGTTAGCACCAACTGGTCTCCTCCGCTTTCAGATCACAGACGGATGCATCAGACTTTGACGATAGGGTTTGGAATCCACCTTCAGATCATCATATCGTTCTTTGCCCTAAAAACAACGTGATTGGCTTTCCTGCGTCCTGCTGTCATGAGCACAGGTCATATCCAGCACTTCACCTTTTGTCCAGCTGGTTTGTGTGCACAAAATCTGGTTAAAGTCCACGGAGAGTGGACCCAAGTCAGGTGGGATGGAACATTTAGAAGAGGATCCAGTTCGGTTTCACCTGACTTGATCTGTGTGGACTATTTAGTGTTTGTGTTTCATTTAAGTAAAATCTTTAAATACATTTGAATGCAAATTGATGAAAAGGTAAATTAAACTTGTTTCCAAATTGAAACTGTTTTACAAATCCGCGTAGTAATTTGTGTAGCTGTTGGATCGATGTAGATGGATTACTGCCCCTAGTGGCCTGGAGCACTTCACTTTACAGTTGCCATCCCAATGGGAGCTGCTCCACCCGAGTGTCTTGAATTATTGATTAAAGCTTTAAGAATAATCACTCTAATGCTCTAAGCTAACACACAAACCCTGAGACGTGATCAGATGTGACAGAAAATCTTTAAATATCTAAAGAGACCTATGGTGTGTGTGTGTGTGTGTGTGTGTGTGTGTCTGCAGGTGAAATCTCATGGAAATCCCACAATTCTTCCTTGTCTTTCTGCTGATGGAAAACACATTTAGATCTCTGAGGAGGTTCACCACATCTAAACAAACAGAGGACCCCCCCCACCACACACACACACACACACAAACAATGCTAGAGGCATGAAGTTGAGATTGATCTACAGTCATGTTGGACATGTTGGACTGTTTAGAGATAAACAAGACTTGCTATGTGCTGGGGAGGGTGTGTGTGTGTGTTGGGGGCGAGGGGGGGGGGGGGGGGGTTCTGTGCGACCCAATGAGCATCTTGTGTGGTCACTGGTTCGGTGCTGGCACGTCTGTAGCCCACGTCTGTCAGTCACACCGTCGCCCGCCCGGTCTCAGATGCAACCTGGGCGGCTGCAGGTGAGCGCCCCCCCCCCCCTTGATGTCGACATGAATCCATAATTTAGCGGGCTAACCCCTGACCCACATTCAGCCGGGCCGCTGCAGACCTCCAGCTCGCATCCGGCGCTCTGATTGGACGCTCGGGGACGCGCGGGCGTGGACACGCCGGGCCTGTGTTTCCAGGAGATTCTCCCGCGTGCCCGCGCACACGTCCCGCTTTCTCGAGCTCGGCGCGCCACCGGAAGCAATCTGTGCCAGGCGTGCCCGCGAGTGGAATGCGCGCCGCCGCCACCGCCGCAGCTCGCGTCGCTAATTGAAGTGCAACGTCGGAAGATTCGAACGTGTAAATATCTGTTTACCGCGTTTCCGATTCGAAGCGGGGATGAGAAGAATTCACGACAACATCTTTGATGCTTCTCCGTCCGTCAGAAAGGAAACTTAATTTTTCTTTTTTAAAAACTGGGAACAAGTTAATCTGTTCGAGAGGCTGATGAGACGACACGTCCCGGCTTTTACCGAGTTGTCCTCCTCCGCAGCCGAGTGTGGATCCGCCGACAAAGACAAAAAGAATAAACCACGTCCGAGTGGATGAACTTTTTCTCAAATCCTTCCTTGGCCTCGGTGAAACATGCGTTGGCAGTGTTGATCTGGAGGACAGGACATCGGCGGCTTACATGTAGGCCCGGAGACAGGCTCTGAGTGAGTGGGTTTCTGAGGAATTGGCTTATATAAGAGGAGCCGACATGTATGCGGGACGCAAGAGGAGAAAACCGGTGCAAAGAGCGTAAGTTCGTCTCCATTTATGCATCGTTTGCGTTCGCACGTGAACGGGCCGATGCGGTGGTTCGATGCACCTGACTCGAGCCTGCGCATCCTCCGGAGCTCCACTCGTCCGTTTCCGACCTGGGAGGTTTGATGTTTTTCATCCTCGTATTCTCTCTGCACCGTAAACACGGTTCCTGTAATGCCTGCGGATTACTGCAGGCCTGCAGCAGCGGCCTGATTTCGACCTTCAAAACTCCTCCCTTGTTCCATCAGAGCCGTTTTTACGGAGCAAACTGTTAGAAATTAACTGGAATAAAAATCTGATTCATTCGTAGTAACAAAAAGAAAAAAAATCTCTGTTCCACCGTTCAGATGATCCGAACTGTTTCGACTTGTTCGTTCAGCATTTGCTTCAAATCAAATCAAATACGTTTTCTAGTGTAAAAAATAGGACGGGAAAAATGTCGAATATTATGTGACATTTTAAGTCTGTGTCCTATTGAAACAGTCGTTGTTGAAAAATGTTGGACGACCTGTCCTAGAAATAAGGATTTCATAAAAAATTGCATTTGCACCAGTCGAGATGAGACTGATCAAACTGACGAGGTATTTTTACTGAAGCAGATTGAGTCGTTAATTTTACATGATCATCAGTCCGTTATTGTGTCAACCTGCTTTGACTGGTGTTAGTGTGGTTGAATGATTGAACACAAACTGATGTGATTTCTTAAAGAAGCGTATGTCTCACTCACACACACACACACACACACACACACACACACACACACACACACACGCAAGCGCGCGCACGAAAATAACTGCTCAACATTCTCACGTTCTGATTTAATTGTTCATCATGTCGACTTACTTAGTTTTGTCGTGAGTGATGTTTAATTTTTTTTTTGTCGAGCAGTGATCACCTTTTAAGTACTGACTGCACGTGCACGGATCAGGTACACTACAAACACACGTTAGTCACTTCCTTCCATGTTTTAAGGCCACTGATAAAACACGGAACATCACTGCTGTCATTTGTATAAAAATCTTTTTTTTTTTTTTTTAATGAAAACGAATGAAAACTGATTTTTGTTATTTTTAGGTTTAATAACATTTCAAACAAAGCTTTTGTTTCACGTCTTTAAAAATGTATATATGAAGAACATCGAGACGGTGTTCAAATGACAATGCTGGCCAGCACTTGATAAACCCATTCACACACATCCTATGACACCAACATGGACGCTTTTGCATCTGTCTGAGATGCAGCGATGCATTGACGCCATTTTCTTGTCAATGTCACACCTGCTGTGGTGTGTCGGCGTCTGGGGAACTGCTGAACTGTGTCTGTTCCACATCAAGATGAAGGGCGGCACAGCTCCATCTCACAAGGAAAGATGACACTCGTGCTGGTTGTTGTTGGGCTGCAGATTATTTTCATCACTGATTTGTTTTGGTTTGGTTTAATCAAGCAGACCTAGAGAGGTCTATGTCTCTTCACTGGCAGAAAAGTGTTAGAAATGTCAATGGGTGTGTCCCTAACCCCCAAATGACAGCGGATACCGATCCCCGGAAGCCAAATATATGGAGTTCACTATCATTAGAGGGGCAAAGAAACCAGCAAATATCCACATTTAAGTTTCAGTCAGAGAATTTGTACTGTTTTCTTTGAAGAAACAAATTGAATTAATTTAGTTTTATTGGTTTATTGTGATTGTAAAGGACAGACCCACTCACTGAAACGGTTCCAGGAAGCATTTTGTTCTGTGACAAATAATAAAATCATGACATGTAGTGACACGTTATGAGCAGCAAACAGGCAGGATGGGTATTAAACTAAGTCAGTGTATTTGACAGTTTTCTCCCACACAGAAATCTGACCAGGAATCAGTGATCCAATCTGTTTATGAACCAGAACATTGGGCAGATGCAGACGCAGTGATTGCGTCTCAATGACTAAACACATATCTGATGTCTTCTTTTTTTTTTTTTAGTCATTTGTTCAAAGCTGATCATCAAATGATCCAAACATTTTTATATTGTGTATTATGTCAGTTCAGTTGGGGGAAAAAAAAAAAAAAAAGTCTTAAATTTCTTCCTCTGAAAAAAAGATTCCTGATCCTCTCGGGTCTTCTTCAAACAGCAGCGTTGACGCGTTTGTCCTGTTACTGAAGATGAACCTGTAGATATTGACGCGCCGATCCATCCTCTCATCAGTCGTGTCTGGAGAGACTTTCTATGTGTGCATGTGTGGGGTCTGTTCACATATTCTGTGTTGCAAACCTAAATGGAAAAAGTCGATGCATTTCTTATTTTATTACGTATGTTTCATGTAAAATACAAAACAATCCAGTGGATACGGTCTTTGTATCAGTACACGTGATCGTTTGATGTCGGCTCAGTTTGGGAAACATTTTTCACCATTTCCTGTCCTTTCAAACTCAATGGATATTTCCTGCCCTACGGACCTGATAACTGGTCACATCAGTGCATTACGGTAATCATACCGTTACCATTTAGAGGCGAGTACAGTATACTGAGCAATATATTTCATTTATAACTCCATTAGTTACAGAATTTGCCCCAAAATGTCTCGAAATCCCCAAATCCAAACGCACAGAGGGTTGATTGTGTGATGATTTCTGTTCACCAGCGTCAAACAGCCACCTGCTGAAGGGGCAAAGTCCAACCCGTCCAAACGCCACCGGGACAGGCTGAACGGGGAGCTGGAGAGGTTGGCCAGCCTCCTGCCTTTTCCTGAGGAGGTCACCGCCAGCCTGGACAAGCTCTCCATCCTCCGCCTGAGCGTCAGCTACCTACGAGCCAAGAACTTCTTCTCTGGTAAGTCTCGCCAGTCGAGTGAAGGTCAGCCGGACCTTTTGTGTGACGACATGTGACAGGGAGGAATGCGGTCATAAGTCCCGTCTTATCCCGTTCAGCCTCGACAAACTTCTGTTTCCTGGCTACCGTGAGAACACACAATTCATGGGTACCGCCCCGTAAGTCTTGTCCATCGATGACTGGGGACGTAGAAGGTGGTGGAGTCTTACACTCCAGCTACACCGACCCAGGACTCTGCTGACCCCTCCCGATGTCGCACAATGGTCTGACCAACGTCAGCTGTATAAATTGAAGGGATTACTTCCTGTTTTTTTTATTAGTCAGTCAAAAGTGCTCACGTAAGTCTCCCGTCTCGCGACAGAAACCCATTGACGTTGGCGTCCCAACAACAGTACGTCATCCGTCACAGCTCATCCCGTCGCCCGTCAGAGACGGCGCCAGGGGAAGAGCGAATCAGCCGCCGCCTTATTCAGATGATTTCATCTCAGCAAAGTCCCCTCAATATTTCATCGGCAGCCTGCTCTGTGTGTGTGTGTGTGTGTGTGTGATGTCAGTTATTTGAGGATAAGGGGATGGCAGTCTGCTTGATGTCCGTTAAAAGCGGAGGGTTGCATGCCAGTGGCTGAACGCGTACGCTCGTCGCCACGATGCGAAGCGAAGACATTGTTATTTCAGGCAATGATCTTTCACAGAGAATGCTGCAATGCGGCCGTCGGATGCTCTTGTGCATGAATAATTGAGAGAAACCCTGGAGTTTAAAGAATTTATGAAATGGCAGCAGAGCAATGTTTGTTTAAGACAGCAGCTTTTTGAAATGGCTGTATGGGGGGTGGGCGTGTGGGGGGGGGTGAGATGGGACGGACAGCGGCGGGAGGTGTGTGCGTTTCCTGTGCAGCAAAGACACGGGATGAAACGTAGAGATATGGAGGACGAGCTCCTGCCAGAGTTAACGCGGGGCCACTCGACCAATCCGAATTCGTTAAAGATTTTACTCGCAAATTGTCTTATAGGAACCAGCAGAAAAGTCTTATTGTCTTACAGCATTAGCCTACTTTCTGGAAAGTCTTAGAGTAATTAAGGAGCTCAGGGGCTGTTACATTAAGGCAGCAGCTCCGCGGAGAGAAAGCGCCGCCGCCGCCGCCGCCCCCGGGGGCCCCGACTCCGCTCCGGGCTGAGTCTGTGGTCAGCCCTAAACTGTTGTATGTAAACAGTGTAAATCCAACTTGTCAGAGGCATCTGAAAGTGGGTGGTCTGCGGAGGGACCACTGAGCTCCAGCGCACTCTGGGAATGCTGCCACTTCCTCAGCCGCTCTGTTTGGACGTCTGGAAGAAGCGTTAACACCACGAGAAGCACAGCGTCATCAAGTATTCAGATGAAGTGTAACGTGCAGCGGAGGGGAACAGTCGTTTCTGTGCGCCGGCTCCACGCAGTCAGGCCTGTGCGTGTCATTAAATATGTGGAAACAAAGCGCGGTTAATCTGGCCGGCGCTATTATCCAGCCCAGCGGCCATCTTTGTTATTGTCAGGGGCCACGATGACAAGTTGGGTG
>JBBMJM010112580.1:2092-15948 GCA_037832705.1 Centriscus cristatus
TTCATACGCTGAGCATCATGAGTCAACAACGGATGAGGTGAACGACTTCTTTGGGATATTTAGGTTTCATTATCATGAATCTGTGCTGTGCGTCTCTTAGCAACGAGGAGAGAGAGGCTGTTGACTCTGCAGCGTACTTCCTGCCTGACACAAGGGGAGTGTTATCGTTAACGTGGCTGTCCTTTTCACTAAACTTATCTTCATATCTGTCTTTACCGGTGTGGACAGCTCTTTAAAGAGCCTTCTGTTGTCTAACTTCGGGCGACTTGTGTCAACTTAAAAATCCACCACTACTACAATTTTAACAAGCTTCTACACAAGATTGTACTCCAGGTTTTCAAATATGTATTTAAGGTTTGATGGCTGGAAAACAGTCGGCACCACTGTGCCGGTTTGTCCTCGCGATGTCCGCTCTGCAGTGTCTTGTTGATGTTCCCGACCCCCCCTGCCTTCTTATCTATCACCTTAGAGGTTATGCTTACATTCGAGGCAGGAGGTAGCATATCTCAGGAACATATCTCCCCGCTGGGATAGTGGAAACGTTTGGAAGATAAAACCTGCTGCTCTTGAAAGCGGCACTTGAAAACACCGCTGGGTGCGTGCATCTGTGATGACAAGTGATTTTTTTTTTTTTTAAAAAACCTTGAAAAGACGCAGCAGAGAAGTGAAGTGAGAATGCAGTCCGATGTTAAAATGTCATTTAGAGAGGTGTGTATGTGTGTGTGTGTGTGTGTGGAGGGGGGGGGGGTCGAGCAGGAGTGAGAGAATAAAATTAGCATGGCAGAGGAACGAGATGGGACTCTGGCAGGACATCAGCGTTTGGGCCCCGTTCAAGGTGAAATCCTAAGTTTAACAGTGCACAACTGTGAGCCTGAGGTGACAGGGTGGACCCGTTGACCCTGGAGACAAAGAGGAAAGAACATCGGAGAACCATGAGAAATCCAGGAGGGCTCTTCACCATCGGTCTGACGTGTGGCTGTTTGATGTGTGTGCGTGTTCGTGGGTGTCAACCTTTCCACGCTCTGCTTCTCAGTGTTTTTCTTTGTCTATTTCAAGTGGCGGCGACTGATTTTGATACTGCAGTAACTCCAAGAAGAGCATCAAGGAAGTCCCGTTCCACCATCTGTTCCTCTCTGTTTTTGGTGAACTTTAGCGCTCCCTACAGGCCTGGAGTATAAACGACAACCTGTCAAGTTGATTCCAATGGATCCGTTTGGATTCTTGATACATTGCCGGGGGGGTGGAGGGTGGGGTGGGGTTTGGCACGTGTGTACATGGCCTGACTGTTTGGGGACATTGTCGTCATTAGAAAGCTTCCGAACGTAAAGAACCAAGACTCTTTTTCTAAGTACGTCTGTCCCCAGTGTGCTCATCACAGGGCTTTGCTGAGTTGTTTAGTGTGTGTGTGTCTCCACAAAGCCTCTTATTTCAGTTCGATGAAAGACCAAAAGCCGAAAACAAATCTGGAAAACCACCTTTTTCAACTGAGACAATAATCTGCACACATCTGCTGACTCATGGTGAACCTTTCATTGCTGTGATTAACAAACATTACAGCGCAGTAAACCAAACGACTGCCGGGCTGCATTGTTTGCCGATAGCGCCAATCTTAACAATCGCTGCTGCTCTTTGCTGCATCTTCCTTTTCATTGGCTACCCCCCCCACACATCCTTTATCATGCAGCACACATTTTGCTTTAGCCAACATTGATTTTGCACTGAAAAACACACAGTGCCGTAAGATAAAAGACAGTTTCTTTCCCCATTTCTCCCTATGTGGTCCCACAAGCTTTGGATTTGTTTTACCTCGTAACTACTTAATGACCTGCAGAGTACTGCCGAGAGACCGACAGAGTCATTATCAGAACAAACATACTTTTGTAAACATGAGTCTGATGATCTGTCAAAATTGTTTTTTTTTTAATTTTTTTAGCGGCTGGGTGTGTTCACCTGTCAGAAAGAGTTATTTTGTTTTTGATGTCCTCTTTGATACTTGTACAGCATTTATCTTCCAAGGTGGCAGCGCTTGACCAAACAGACTCGCTGACAAAAGTCGTGTAGTATTTCTCACAGTGGTATGTTCGATCCAAGTCACCTAACCTTGTCACCTTCTGAACACCTCATGTTGCTTTACGTAAAAATATAATAATATAAGAACATCAATTATTTACCCTGGACATCCTGTCAGATACCATTGTACATTCCTGTTAATTTATCCTTGTTCACTTCTATTTTCTATTTGCACATATGTTGTTACTTATTTCTATTTTTGTAATGTTTATTCATTAAAATGTAAGTTTTTTCTACCTGTGCTATTTATTTGCAAAGGGTGAAGCCCTCCAGTCTCCTTCTACAATTGCATTCTAAAGTGACTTTACAAAAAGGGCCTTTCTATTCTATTCCAACAATAATCATTTATATATATATACTCACACATATATGTTGCGGAACACATCGGAGATTTCCATTAAAATACAATTTCCCTGACTCCCCCGGGTTCCTCGACGCTCCGCTGTGAAGGCCGATGTAAATTGTATAACAGGTGAATAATTTACGGGGGCTGCGATGGCGGGAAAAACTGCTTTCAGGCTCAGAATATACACATGCTGAGCGTTAATTCAAGAGGCTGTATCGGCCTGCTTAAATTTTAATCTGTCCTTCTCGTCTCAGGTCCGGGCGGATTCACGCGGTGTTGACTGACGGGCTGGCGGACGCGGTTCGTACAAACGCACCCTTCGGTCAACTGCCTGTTGTCTATGTCTCAGAGCACAGCCGCTCCTGTCGCTCTAAAAATATGACACACATACAAACGGACGCTGCGGCTTATATATAGTCTTCAGAATATCCGGCTAGAAACCCCCGTCTGGGATGTGCCGATCCATTTTCGAGCGGCCGTCTCCCTCCTTCAATCTCCGGAGAAGAGCTATAAGGCTGACACACTACACCGATCGATTCAGGAGGGATTCGAGACAGACGAGCCATTCTTTGGTTGTCCTGAGCGCTCCCCGCTGTCTGTGCTGACACATCCAGACTGGTTCACACCTGACAGCAGCCTTCACCTTTAGAGGACGAGTAACAAAAGCAAAGAAAGCCTGGCAGAGGAAGAAGAAATGCTATTAGAGCTCCCCGACTAATTCTGCTGTGAGATCTCCACCGCCACGACAAGACTCTTCAATCAGCATAAGAACCCAAAGGCACTTCAATTATGCATTGAGAACTAGTAGGAGAGCACCAGGAAGGGGAGGAGAGTGATTCCATGACAGCAGCCAGCCGAGAGCGGAGATTCACAGAGTCGCTCAGGGAAACGGTGCCGACGAAGCCAAGTACAACACACGGAGCCAAAGACCAAAGCGCCGGTCCAGATTCTGACAGACTGCCACGGGAGAGCAAAGCTCCTTTTGCTTCTCCGTGCTGCAGCTGCATGGCGGTTTCAGCCGACTGCCTCCTCCGAGCCTCGGCTGGAGGCGCTCGTCAGCTCAGAGCCGAGGCTGAGCGGCCCGTTCCGCCCTTCGATAAGACACGAAGGACGGTAGGAGTTGTCGTCGATGTTCTAATGAGGACGGTGAGATATAAAGACATAAACTGAGCTGATAACCAGGCTCTTAAATGTGAATAGTGACGCTTGCTGTTGACGTCATAGGTGCTAATGGAGATATCTGACGAGGCACGTGCGGTAAACAGAAATGTCACAAGCAAACAAAAGATTCTCAACACAATTAGGTTCACATTTCAGAAAAGGAGCGAGAAGAAGTACCTACTTATTTGATCCCATCCCCCGTCCATAAAGGACTTTTGGGTTAATTAAGTAGCTTCCCATTAGAATAATTTGCAATATAAGCTTTTCATTTCAAAGGATCACACAACATTTCAGAAAGATAAATTCCAAAATGTAATTTGATGAAACCTAGCACCATGAATAAGGCAATATACTGCAAACACTTGTCACAACTGTCTTTCAGAGAAATATATCTTTTTTTTAAATTGCTTCACATTTGGATAGTTCCTCAGTTCCCCATTCAGACTGTTACATAACTTCACTCCACAAACAGAAATACTTTTCCTGGTTGTACGAAGAAAAAAAAGAAAAAAGAAAAAGAAATGGCCCTCCTGAATTCTCTCTTCTTGTGTTCATGTTTTAAAATGTCATCCTCCGAAGTGGGCAGACGGTCGAGCAACCAAACTCCCATTGAGTTTCACTGGTTGAAGGGCTTAATGAGCCAGAGGCAAGTGGATCTGATGGTTCAGCCACTCCACCTGATCCCAGAACAGCACCAGTAGGCTCAAATGGGGGGGCTCGTGTCCTGCTCCGTCTCTTTTCTCTCCACCCAGTCTGTTACACAAATCCCCAAACAGCTGCGACCTCACCACGTCCTGAGTGTTCCATGTTCATGTGCTTATGTCACAGTCCACTAAGAAGAGAACCGTGACGGAAACGCACCCATCCGGAACCAAAACTGAGTAGAGCTGAGTCGAGGCGGAACCATCCAGTGGGAAAGCACCAAACGACCAAAAGGGGAAGTCCACAAGCATCACGGGGAAGGTGGATGTAAAAGCCAAAGCTGCAGCATATTTGTACACATCTGCACAATGTCAATACGGAGGACATCTGCTGCCTCTCAGCACAGCTGCTCATAATATTCATAAGCCCCCATTTCTCCAAAGCGAAGCAAACATCCTATAAAGCAGGACGAGGATCTTCACCGACATCGCTGCGGCCTAATTTATTCCCCCTAATAGGTGCAGGGTCACTGCGGGATGAACTGAGCTGACACTGTTTTGTTCGAGATCGCCCGAAGAGCAAAACATGTCTGTACAAATACATGTCGAGTGTCTGGAAAGGACCCCCACCACCCCCCCTCCGCCTCATCTGGCTGAAGCTGAGGTGAGAAGCGAGGCTGGAATTTACTCCCTGGACAGGAGTGAAGCACTCGGACATCCCCTACACACTGCTGTGTGTGTTTTAATCTGCAGGGTTTCATGTGACTGACCTTGTGCAAACACAGACGGGCACACGCAGGTTCTCAGCGAGTGAGTGCAGTCAGGTGCGTGTCACATGACCTATGAAGTGATTTCACCCGGGTGTGGGCGAGATGCTCTGACAGCTGCAAACGAGAGCCCCGCGCCTGTCCTCCACCCAGCCCACGACAATCAGACAAACCCCGATCCCCGCTCACGCTGGAACCCAAAAAACGAACGCGGCGCTGTGCAAACGGGCCTCCGTTCAGGCTGGTCTCTCCCCTGGTTCGCAGAGGGGCGCAACAAATTTTGAACAAACGCAGGAGAGTCAAATTTTTCAACAACCGAGCATATGTTTATTCCTGGAGCGGCGGTACAGTGAATGGAAACACTCCTGTTATGCAACGCGAGGCATTATGCATCCCCGGAGGAGACGAGGGAGATGAGCACACAAAATATGCACATCCTCTTAAGTGAAAAGCAGAGCACGAGGCGGATGCTGAACGAGAAGAGGGATATTTAGATTGAAAGACATATAATCAATAGTCAATCCGCGTGCCACGCCACGGGGTAAACGACTATTTCCCTGCACTTTTAAAGCGTGTCTTAATACCCGTTTCCCTCTTATTGTGAATTATTCACGACACATTTAGAGGCCGAGCTGAGGGAACCCGGTGGAGAACGTGCGCTAATGTCATCACACCCTTTAAATGACATGAGTCCTTTCTGATCGGCCCACTCTCGTCCCATGGAAGCTCCACTTCCAGATGTACTATTATTTTTGGCCCATATGTTTGCGTCCTTTACGTTCACACCACAATTCATTCTGTTGGGACGTCGCTGCTGGAATAAGGGAGATGTTCCTGTGCGCAAACCCATTTGTTTTCTCTTTGATTTTGACATTCAGGACACAGTAGCTGAAAACGGATTCACTTCACGAACGCACCGCCACCGCCGCCGACTTGATTCGGACGTAACATTTAGAGTGTTAGCGGACCGACGGGAGACAAGAACATACATTAGGCAACGGAGAGAGAGCCCATCTGTATTCACGGAGGCGAGGTGTGTCTGTGGGAGCGCTGTGTGAATGTCGATGACGCCCCGTCTGCCTCTGCTCCGCATCCGGAGACACACGAGATGGAAGGGCTTCTCTTTTACCTTTTGCATGCCAAACACTAACCCTCTGACTCTTGTCCTAAGGCCAGAAAGCTCTGCTCATCCATCATTGAGGTAAATCTATTCCTCAAGAGGGGAGGTGAGGCGAGCGAGAGGGAAACGACAAAAAAAGATGTATGCAAATAGCTCTGTGAGTCGTAGTATTACAATGAGAGTGTTGAAGGAAACGTAGAATCGATTTCCCCTTAAAACCTTGATTCTTCATCTTTTGAGGCTTTTCCACCTTTAGTTGCGTCCGATCAAAGCTTGCTGTGCTAATGTGCTTCCACGATCAGTTTACCTGCTGAGTGTCTCCGTGTCGTAGGAGTCTGACAGACTTGTCAAACGTTTCAGCGTGTTCATTCCCGTTTTACCTTCGTATGGAATCTGTGTTTGGAAGTTTTGTTGCTGCTCCTGCTTTCAGATGTCTGTTCGCTTTCAAATTGCATGAAAAAAAATGGAAATGCTGATTTTGCTTCTTCAGAAAATTGTTTTTTAACGAGCACAAATTTATTGTAATGATTTACTACGGAGCTGGATTTTTATAAACCATTTAACAGCTGCTTCTCCGACGACGTGAAGCAGCTGTTACGACCCACCGACACCGAGCTGGAAATTATTAACTGGAAAGGCACAGGAGCGATGTTTCAGTAGCATTTAAACGACACGGAAAGCATCTTTCACGGGCCGTTCCTCTCCAGTCTCCCCGTAAACGGCTCAATGGAGGCGTCCTTACAGTTGACATGCTAATTAGCACAGAGGGGAAATGGACTGTGTAACTAGGCTTTTCTGGTCAGCCAACCCTCAACCTCCCATCAGCTCCTTATCTCCACACACTGGACTGCACAAAGAGACAAATCAGTTAATAACAGGACGGCGTGAAAGGATGTATTATTCACTGCGGCTCAGCTCAGGTGTGGGAACGAGGGAGACAAAGAATAAACGAGGCTTCAATCAGGCGCTTAGGTTGAACTGAGGGTTGCTTCAGTGCAGCTCCATCACAGGAGCTGCACAAGAAGACCACATCTCATCTCCACTTCCAGGTGGAGCGGTCACACCGCCGAACAATCCTCGTCTAAGGTCATTTTCGGAGTCTTTGTCCGAGGTGTGGTCAGGGAGTTGCTAGAGAAAATGTCCCCCGTACTCTCAGATACGTGATCTGTAACTAATCCAGATGACCCCGAGTACGCCTTTGTATCGCCTTACACGAGGAACTTATGTATTTGTTGTCAACCGTGTTGTTTATCACATAAAAACCAGAGCAAGAACCTACTTATCCTGATACATCGGATGCCGCCATAAGTAGCGACACCAGTTGGACAGACAGGAGGAACGTACGGATCAATGTCGGCTCAGAGACGGCGACAAATCACTGCTCATTAGCACATTAGCTCATTCGAATCTGTCGGCAAACTATCAAGCACTAAATGAACAGCAAATGGTTAACGCAGCAACCTACACGACGCTAGCGACACAGAACATTGGAATGAAATCATTATTCATGCGTGTGCTGTCGCACCATCGGCTTCCCAAATCCCACAACTGTTCATTTCTGATAAACAACAACGAGCTATGGATGGATTCACTGTAATGAATGCATGGGGCGCTCTGCAGCCATCCATTTGAATGACAACCATCTTTTACAGCAGGAGCCAGGATTTCCATCACATGCCCTATAAACTCTTACTTTCCATCGAGTTTTATTGTTATCTCATTTGTTTTAATTTGTATGGAATAGAAATAAATACACACACACAATAATAAAGACCTAAAGACTTGACTTGGGAGAGAAATTGAAGTGTGTGTGTGTGTGTGTGTGTGTGTTAAAGGCAAAGTGTGTAACCAAGATTAGATAGTTTGGTAGTCTGTCATGTGAATAAGGTGGTGAGAATCACCAGGAAAATGAATATATACACATAATAACCATTATAACCATATTTAATATATAATAATATATTATGCGGTATAAGGTGGTGCAATAAGACATTATAGTTATGAATGGAACATAGTTATTATTTTCTTTTGGCGATTGCGGCGCCTCCCGGTGGATCGAGGCAGCAGGGATATGTGGCGTCTCAGTCCTTGAAACACACATCAGTCAGATCGTTCAACGTGTGCGTCAGTATGAGTGCAGAGTCGCAGCAGCCACGTGTCAGGAAGACAGAAACATGATGGTCAGCCTGAAGAATGAAACGTGCGGCCACAGCAGAGCATATGACAGACGTATGTGGATACGTGTGGGTATGCGCTGTGGGCTGACATGTGTGCTTCCGTGCACACTGCCTGCGCGCAACCTCCAAATGCCACTTGTGACCCGCGCTTATCATTTGAGGAATTCTTGCGGCTGTGGCGGGGAGGAGAGGCGGTGCGGAGGGGTTGGGGGGGGGGCTGCTGCCGGTGTGTCATCAGACACGGGTTCAAAGGAGAAGCCGGACGTGCAGATTAGTTTCAACAGAATATTGTGTGTAATGTGTGTACGTGATCGCAGCGAAGAGCACCGTCGGTTTGGCTTGGTCGAACGCCAGCGGGAGTCACAGCGGGGGAGCGTGACAGTTTGTCAAGTGCCCTCGAATATGTAGCATGGTCGTTCTGATGCACTTTAACCTTTCACCCTCTCGCTTGATGAAGACGTACACAGACATTACCAACTTGCTTAAAAATAACCAGCATGATCACATGTCTACTTCGCAGCTATTGACCCTTTCACGCATGCATGGACTGGCAACATGTCGTCCAACTCCATATATGTCCGTTGTTCCTGCCTTCAGGCAGGGACCTGTTTCCTAATGTAACACCTCCACTTTGCCCCCAACCCCACCTTGTGTCTTAATTCACTGTTTGAGGCAGTGGGGGGGGCGTACCTTTCACTTTTCGAGACAATAGCGGCACTTGCCGGCGAATGCTAACGATAGCTTGCTAGCTAGTAAACTGTGGCATATTTTCAGGCACTGAAGTTTGTGACGTAGAGATTGTGGTTTGAGATGTGCGGTCAGGGTGTTGGTGTGGCACGCGGCAGCAGTTTGCCTTTCAAAAATATCCCTATTGAAGACCTCAGGAGAGCCACTACTCTTTACCCTTGGCGTCAGAGGTGGGTTGGGTTGCCGCAAGGACGTCGCAGCTTCTTCCACTGTGTGAACCACAGGACGGCTAGAGTTACATAATTCCCATCTTGAAAAGTCAAGAGCAATCATTGAGCATAACTTTTCCGAAACTAAATCGCATCCATATATCCGAGCGGGCATCCCTTTGAGCTCAGTCTTTGCTGGTTGTAAAAAGAAAATGACATCTTCTGACTCCTCCAAACTAACAGGCTGCACTCCAGGTATTTATTTATAACTGTTGTTCCAAGAGGACTCTCAACAAATGAGGCGCCCATCAGCTGTCAACTCCTACATAAACCATAGAGCCTGCAGCTTCTCTCCCTCCCTCTTCACTTTGCATTTAAATGACGGCTGTCACTGCGGAAGAAGAACATGTCGGCATGGAAATAACACTGAAGGTTTCCGTTTACCTGTGTCATTTTTCCCCTTCCGGGGACTCGACCTATCTTAGCCCCGGTAAAAGTGACCAGGACCAAAGGGTGTACTTGACAGGTCTCTAAATCAGTCCGAGGCCAGCGCGTTCCCACGAGGACACTGTTCACAAAAGTAACCACGGAGGCATGAACCCGCCCGTGATAGCCGGATATACCGCTCTATTCCAGGAAACAGGAAGGGATTTTTACACATGCACATAACACGGCATGAATCTGAAGATAATCTACCTACTGCTCCACCCCCCACCCCCAACCACCACACACACACATACATACATAATGACAGTACTGGCTTGACACCAGAGAGGTCGGGGTTAGAGGTCCAGAGAGAGGCTGAGAAATCCCAGGTCCTAGCACTTTACAGCCCCGAGATTTTTTTTTTTCTCTCCATCAATTACAAGAAAACCCTCCTCACTCCGGCAGGAAGCTGCAAACTGAATATTGGGTGTTCGTTACACCCGGTGAGTCTGAAATAGATCTCCACATTATGGAGCTCAGTAAACAGAAGCATCTCATCTTGTGTCGTCTCACACTGCGACACACTTAGAAATAAATAAATACATAAATGAATGAATGAGCAAACAACCCTGGCAGGAACTAATTCATTAAAGTGGGTGTCTGCGCTGTAAAACATTTGACCGTCAAAATTAGGATATGAGGCCTTGGACTTAGACAGAAACCTTTCAATATTTTATGACTTTGATGTCAGGACTTTGTCCCAATTTCTTAGTTTGCGTGTCCCTGATCTAAGCTCTCTGGTCGGCTCAATGTTGTTGTTGTTTTTAACCCTTTCTTGGACAGCGTCACATTGGATGTGAATAATAAATCTGTGTGTGTGTTTTAATTCTACTGGTGTACGACTCGCTGATTTCTCCTCTGAGGGTTGCTGAAGCTCCAGGTATAATCTTTTCACTCTCATTCATTAAACTCTGCCTTCCAGGCATTTATGGAATTTGGACAGGTTTTCCCAATTTTGGTCTTGGGGCCCCCAGTTTTGTTTGTTGGCATTTGGGTCGACTCATTACTGTCAAGGACATGAGCTGGTAGACCATGACCAAAATCTAATCAATTTAGGGATTTAAAAATAACAATAATTCAGTTTCAATTACTTTTTTTGGAGTGAGGAGAAGTACTCGTAAAAAAGCTTTTTGGGTCAGTGTGCAGTTATGCCAACGCTTTAATTCCATTCCTTTGGCCGCTGCAGAGCACGGAGCACTTTCTGTATCCCCCCCTGAAACAGTGACCTCCTCAGCTTCCGCCACATCATCAGCTCACTCCCTTCCACTGTCGCCAACAAGAGCGTTTGCTAATCCTTCTCTTTCTGGCAGTCGCTCCTCTTCGCCGCCATTAGCATCATCCTCACTTGACTCGGATGCTGGCTGCTCCACTATCCTGCAGGCCTGTCTGTCACGCACTGCCCTGCACACTTTACCCACGTCAGAGTCAATACGAAGTCGGCGTTGAAAAGACTCTGCAGAGGAATTCTTGTTAACAGACACTGAGCTGAATTCTATCGGGTATATTATTATCTAGCTGGTGATTAGACACTTGAGTTTATTAGACACTTTTATTTTTAATACTTTCCTCGTAATATTCCTCTCGTATATCATGTTTCTACCAGTTATCAAACATGCAATCTGAGTCAGGCTGGTTTGAATATGAGTGGAATCATCGTAACGCCAGGTCATCCCAGAAACTATGACAGGATTTAGAACTAGTGAGGAGATTTTAAACGGGATGACATCAATCTGGCTGAAAACTGGACGATGCATGAGTCATTAGAAAATGGGACGATGAATGAGTCTGGTTGAAAATGGGATGACATACGAATCTGGTTGGAAATGGGACGATACATGAGTCTGTATGTGCATTTAACCTCATGAGTCCTGACCTTTGGTGTGCATTTTTATCCACCCTTGCCGTTTGGGATGAGTATCAAAAGAGGTAATAAAAAATATTTTTTTTTGGAAAATAAAAATATATATATTGATACAGTATTAATTAATCACAATAGTAGTAATAATACATTGAATTTGCATAGCACTTGAAAGAAACTCTATAATCTTAACAAAAAAAAATCCTGCTGCTGAAATATAATGTCCACGTATGTGTCAGCATGGTCTGAGGTGGTTTTGAGACACTATCTTTACAGTTTGAGGGGTAAGTGATTGAAAAGTTTTATTCAGAGAGGATCAATGTCGCCAGCTTGAAATTCTGTGGAAAAAAAAGAGATGCTTTCAAAAATCTAGCTGAGTCACTGCTCCCTGTTCAGTGTCGTGTTCTACATGAGACCCTGAGAGGAGCATTCGGTCGACATGGCCGATCAGTAAAACCCTGTCCGTCCCATATAATGCAGTAAGGTCAGCTGAAGTCCAACCAGCCGCTGAGCTGATTTAGGTGGTTATATATAGATAGCACTGGCGAGCTAATTTGTAGGGGGGACCGGGCCGGGGCTCGGTCACAAGGCCTGCGATGATTCAGTGCAAGATCTTGAATCTAAAATCAGCCCGTGGTGTAATGGAGCCGGACCTCTTTCCATGACACAAACAAAATTTCCCTCGTGGGTTTGATGGAGTGAATCAATCCAAAATAAATAGGGGGATGATGGGGCATTAATCGGCACCAAGGTGTCCGGCGAGAGTCTAAGAGGCAGATCTTAAAAGCAGGGCAGTGGAGGGGGGGACTCACAGGGGACAGGGCGGGGAGGGCAGTTTACCTCAGTGACTCAAAGGGAACATGCCTGTGGGATTCAGGGTGCATGATCCGAATAGCCCAGTGTTATGGAAGATGTCGGTGCGGGCGAGCGAGCGAGTGAGGCTATTCAGTGCATGTGAGTTCTCTCCAATGTCAGCGGATCACACTGCGCAGCAAGAAGGAGACTGAGTTCACCTTGGGTTTCCTTCTCGAATCTGCCCATTCTGCACACTGCCCCCCTCACCAAGTACCTGTCACTAGACTTATCCAAGCTGGTCCCATGTGGAGGCATTTGTAGGATTCGGGGGTGAAACACAAAATTGCTGTCACATGTTCCTGCAGGCACATTGTGCTTTTAGTCATGGAGTGGTTTTTTTATTTTATTTTATTTTTTTAAACTCACAGTGCAACAAAAATAGCCTGAAACAAGTGTTAACCTATTAATACATCAGGCAGACCATATTTCTTTCATTATTAAAAAGGCTTAAAGTACAAACGCAGTCTGATATGCTACATTAGAACATTTAAAGTGCAAAATCTCGCCACTGGCTTGAAGTGAGTATGATGATCAGATGAATTTTCTCTCTCTGTGCTTCCGTGTCCTAATATGGAAACGTCACATGAAACAGGATGAGATTATGGGAGACAAGAGTTTTCTTTCTTTCTTTTTTATTTTTAAACATTCAGGCAGAACTAGTATTTTTTTAAAAAACCCTAAGTGGGAGCCCGAGAGTAAAGTGCCCGAGAGTCTCTCATCTTATTCTCATCTTGTCAGTTGTGATCACGGTGGAGGTATTTGATTGATGGGTTTCTCTATAATCAGACACTCATTCAGACTTTGGACACTCACCACTCGGGAGTGCAAAAGTAAAACCCATTTAAATGAAAATGAAAGCAATCAATGAGGCCTTTCCACAGGCTGCATTCTTTTATTTGATTTTCTACTTCAGAATCCATCAGAAGGTGATGGATTCCACTGACCTCTGCCAAGGAGGTTCTGGGGTCGCTGGTGTTCTGTTATCTGTTTGTTTATTTGTTAGCCCAATAACGGAAGAAGTTCTGAACAGATTTGGCTGAAATGTTGAGTAACTGCTGCTACTGGACCAGGACCAGATCATTAAAGGTTGGTGTTGTTCTAGAACCATCTGGATCCAGGAATCTGTTGAAGGATTCTCACTCATCATCATCATCTGTGTCTAGAACTCCGCAGTAGCAGCAGTGGACTGACTGTACCAGTGGGTAGTGGGTCTGTCTGTTAACACAAATGGGGGTTTTGGGCCAACGCAGTTTGTCTTTTTTTTATTTTTACGACTGAAATAAAAACGAAAATGAAGAAAAAAGAAAAAAAACTCAAAAAAGACAGAGGTCAAAGTGGATGATTTGTGGAACAAGGTTGCTAATGATTTTTTTTTAATCACTATGTGACAAAGGCATGTTTCGATGATCAATGAATTCATTAGAGGGGATGCAATGAACGCAGGACGATGATATTGGGTGGAAATCACAATATGGATGG
>JBBMJM010112595.1:0-15943 GCA_037832705.1 Centriscus cristatus
ACACATTATGTGCATACTACATAATACGAAATCTCGTAGGATGCACCGACAGCCCCATGCGCCGCAAAACACTTTTTGAAAACTCAACTCTCGTCGTCTTTTGATGACGTAACATAAAGCGACATACGCATGCTGCCAGTTACACATTATGGCAACAGTGCAAGTTAGCGAGGCTGAAAAGGTGTATATTTTACACGGCATACGGGTAAGTTATCACTGACGGATGGACGGCACTTTATGTGGTCTAATAGCGTTAAACGAACCGTCGTGTCGGTTGTTGTCACCAGGATGATTTGCGGGTGGACGGAAGGGGCTGTGAGGACTACAGACACATGGAGGTAGAGACGGATGTGGTGTCCAATACAGACGGTTCGGCCAAAGTCACCCTGGTAAACCGGATGGGAATCTTCTCACAGCCGATCACCTGACGTGTTTGTTCAGGATTCATCTTTAAGAGCAAATAGTTAGTCAATTCCATGTTCTTTTTTCCGTTGTCAGGGGCACACAGCAGTTCTTGTTGGAATTAAGGCTGAAATTGGGAAACCAAGGCCCCAGGTCCCAAATGAAGGCTATTTAGAGTTCTTTGTTGACTGGTGGGTATTAGAGGCAGTACGATACTGTACACGTCATCAGGCAGATGTCACATTAATACGAAACCGAAATTCATTTGTTCACATATTTATTTTCTCTGGAAACAATTCAGATTATATTATTTTGGCTTTTCCAGAAAATGTATTTTTCTAAAAGTATATCTGTATTGTAATGTTAAAACGACTATATATTTCCCTCTGATGAAAACACTCGTCAGTTTCGTGTCTAAACAGTGATGCAATACACTAAAATCAAATGTTTTCTCTGCTTTGAGCACACAGATATTAAAGGTATTGTTAGACAACAAACTGACCTTAGCGGTCTTCTCAGTGTTTTGATAGCCATCCAACCACAAGGAGGTAGTGTTGTATCATCTCTGCAACAACAAGACTGAACGTTAGTTACCTCTCATGTTTGTCTCATTTTCCATCACCAGTTCAGCCAATGCAACTCCTGAATTTGAGGGGCGAGGAGGGGAGGAGCTGGGGACAGAGCTGAGCAACACTCTCTACAAAGTCTACAACAACAGACACAGTGTGGACTTAAAGAGCCTGTGTATCAGTGCTGGAGAACACTGCTGGGTTCTCTACGTGGATGTCCTCGTAAGGAAACACACCTTTTGACTTTCACACGCCAGATTTCACGCATTCACTCGTTTAAAGTTGAGGCCTGTAGTAAATTAGTCAGTGTCATTTTAATTAGTGTTAGGGGCTAATACGCACATATAACATGTAACAGGTCTAAGTTGCCTGGAAACCTTTCCAGTATCCATACATCAAGGTATGAATCTATTTGTGAGGTGATCGCTCTCTAACGCGTGTGTTCTCACAGCTCCTACAATGTGATGGAAACCTGTATGATGCCATATCAGTAGCTATCAAGGCAGCATTCTTCAGCACTAAGTAGGTACCAACAGATTGCTGATGCTTGTGCTTTAACTCATTTACACTCAAACTTCTAACCAACTCTGTTTAACAGAATTCCCAAAGTGCACATATCAGCTGACGAAGAAGGAGGGAAGGAGATTGAGCTGTCAGATGACCCATATGACTGTATGAGACTCAATGTAGAGAACGTTCCCTGTGTAGTGACGCTGTGCAAGGTGGGTTCACACAGCCTGCCACGTTAACTTTGAAACATCCGCGTATTTCGCTGACATAGGCTGTTTTTGGGCAGGTGGGTCACAGGCACGTGGTGGATGCCACTCTGCAGGAGCAGGCCTGCTCCGTGGCGAGTCTCATCATCTCGGTCACACACAAGGGCACAGTTACCTGCCTGAGGAAGATCGGAGGAGGCAGCCTGGACCCCGAGAGCGTCTTTGAAATGACAGAAGTGGGTCTGGTTCCTGTTGTCTCAAATAACTGAGCAGAATGTGATCTTATTTTTGTGCTTCTTACTTTTTTACCATATGCTTCACAGTGGCTCCCAACTAATAAACACACATTTGAAGAGAGCAAAAAGCTGCTTGAATTGAAATCATCTTGTTTTTTCCAGGCAGGTAAACGTGTGGGAAAAGCTCTTCACGCACCTCTCATGAAACTGCTGCAGCAGGAGGAAATGTTGGGGACCAAACGACAGAAAGTGGGATTCTTAGGTTAGGAATCTCATACACTATGTATCGACAGTAGAAAATGCACATGTATACATAATTTTCTAATAAAATGTTTAAAACGTGTACATCTTGGGGTCTGTATCATGAACTTAGATAAATTCAGGGTTAATCCTGGGTTTGTGGATCACAAAGCAAGATTTTTTTCCTATCAAGCTCTGTCTCTGCGGTAATTTACTCAGAACGACTTTCCATCTCCTGAGCAGGGTAACTGTTCAGACTGAATCAGATCCTATAAAAATCAGATGTCTGGAAAAACAATGGCCTGCCCGTTCCTCCAAGACTACGGTGAGCTGTAAGTGGTCAAGCAAGTGTTGCAGCGTGAAAGAAACTTCCGGGATTGATCCGACCCGTTAAATTTTCCCGATGATGGTTTATATGAGCGGCATCGATTCCCTGGACTGCTGTACCTCGGACACATTCTGGACCCATATATTGCCCGTTTGCCCTGACTGTACCAGCGGCAGTATGCATCGCCCTGCGGTTCTTTGCCACGGGCCGTTTCCTATATTCTGTGGAAGATGTGGAGCAGCTCAGCAATCAATTCAATAAACATGTTTTCATTCTGTGCCTCAAATGGAATGAATTTTTTACATGTAATCAATCACTTGTTTATTTTATGTGGTTAAATATGTAGCTGATGCGTGTCTGGAAAACACTGTAACAATAGATGTTTTTACAGGGACATATTTAAATATGGGAAGTCAGCAGTGGAAATGACACAAATACAAACACAGAGGATTTGTATTTGCCACGTGTCAGTTGAGAGTCTCTAGAGTGAAGTCCTACAGGAAGACCAGATGTGACTGGATCTTTTCCACACTTCCTTCAGACAGCCCAGAATCTGACTAGTCCAAAACAAGCTTCTCTATAAGGCATCTTCTCTCACTGCACATTCTGAAGGGAAAATTAATATCATTAATTAATTGATTCAGTTTGAGATTTCACTGTTTTTCTGTTTGATCCTATACTTTGCCAGATACACCTGGAAAAACACTGAAGCTCTTCTTAAGCCCAATGTTTAGAGTTTAAAAAGTTCCATCTTTTAGGCCAATAAATAACCTAACCAAATAATTTAGGCTTTTATGCAACAGATGAGTCAGAGTTAGTTTATTTATTTTTTCATACCCTTTAAATGAAAGCTTCACATGGTTATGTCATTTTTGCTGAGAACGGTTTTTGTCCTGCTTGCCAGCCTTCATCAGCTTTCCAGGCCAGCATCTGGTTGGAGAGCCACACCAGTCTGGTGACGTTTCACACACACACACACACACACACACACACAGAAATTATGGTTTTGGACTTAAGTGTTTCCTCCGGTTCTGAGAGATGAGCGGGAGGGACACAGGCAGATATAAATTTCAAGCCTCCACTTTTGAACCACCTCATTCCACAAGTGTGATCATGGAGTGCAAAGGTGTTTGCGTGCTTCTGGGAGTACTACTATTGGTGAGCTGCTCCTTCCAGCAGACTCCACCGAAGAAGAAGGTTATACGCAAAGGTACTTTGCACAAATTCTAAATGAGAATATCTGTCTTTCTGTTTCTATTTCTATTGTTTGCAATAGAAACAACTTTATGTTCTTGTCTTGTTTCTGATGGTATCAAACATTCCACTTCTTGATGTAAATATGCTTGTCTATTGTCTGTGTTGCTGGAATCAGATACCACGAAGGATGCTGCCATCCAGGAACTACAGAAACAGATCAATGACATTGTCCAGGATCTCAACGTGATGAAGGAACAGCAGGCTCTGCAAACAAGTAAATCTCACTTTAATAAAGCATCTTGTGTATTCCTGAAAGGATCAGAGCACTCCTCCCAGTTTTCTGAATATTAGTTCACTAGTTGTATAAGGTTAGGACATTTTCAAGTTTATCTATGTGCAGCTCACAAAACTCACATCCACTTGTTTATGAAACCCTCATTTTATGAGCTGATGTTGATCACTATTGGTTTCATGCTTTCATTCTCTCTGCAAAAATATCACAGGACTAGTTTTAATCCAGAAGTTGACAGGAAACTGATTCAGTCAAATTTTCCATCAATGCATTCAGCCTTTCTGTTCTCTTCTCTTCTCCTGCTCAGTCTGTTTGAAAGGCGTAAAGATCCACGGCAAGTGTTTGCTGGCTGACCCTGTGAGGAAGAGCTATCACACTGCCAGTGAAGACTGTAACGCCCTGGGTGGAGTCCTCAGTACACCCACATCCAGTGAAGAGAACAACCAGATCATAGACTACATCCGCCAGAGCATCGGCCCAGATGAACAGGTGTGGCTGGGAATCAACGACATGATGACCGAAGGTGCCTGGATGGACCAGACCGGTTCCAGCATCACATTCAAAAACTGGGACACATCCAACTCCCGGTCCCCTCAGCCAGATGGCCGGCAATCTGAGAATTGTGCCGTTCTGTCCCTGGCTTCACGTGGAAAGTGGTTTGATGAGAACTGCCGTGAGGACAAGTCCTCTGTCTGTCAGTTTAACATCGTTTGATCACATTTATCTAATCCGCAGCTGCGAATGGTGCTAGCAGCTTCCTCTGTGTACCCTTTCTGCAACACGCTACTTTGCCTGCTGTTGAAAAACAACTTTTGTAGCCAGTGATTGTTTTCAGGTTCTGCATTTTCAGATTCTGGACCCATTTCGGATCCCGAGGCTGCAGGATAGAGTGACATACAAAGGCTTTTTAGACAAAGTCCTCTGGTGATTTGTAATTGTGCTACATTCTTTGTGGTCACAATAAAACCAGGAACTACATAGTTCAAGCAAAATTTGACGAGTGACTGGGTGTCCATCTTTTGAATCTTCCAGTTCTTCTCAAATGTGTGCAATATTGCTGTGAGAAGTTACTGGCAGCACAGTGTCAGTCTCAGTTATTTCCATAACACCAAGGCTGCCCGTCAAACTACTGTCTCCAATCCCCGTGGGTGTCGACAGCCGACTGATACCAACTGAGGCAAAGTAGTGCCAATTCCGTTTACGTCACGTTTTGGTCAAATTTTTCACCCCCGCGGCTGTCGAGAGGCCACTGACATCGACCGAGGAAAATTTCAACCACCAGTTTTTGTCATGATTCATTTCATACCAAACCACTATTTTTATGATGATATGAAGCTATGACGACATTGTACCCAGCATTTGTGAAAATGCACCATGTGTGTCTCTGTCGCCACATGTGAAACCCAACTGATGCCCATCCACAGATAGGACAGGTAACTGGACAAAATGCATGGGATAATCTATAAAAAACATTTGTACACATTTCCCCTTTGTATATTGGCGGCATCCATGTATGTCTACCGATCTTTCCAGGACCCTATGAAGATGCTTTTGTACCTGCCCTGTGTGACATGGGATGTTCGCTTGGTCAGCACCAGTTAGTACAGCCTGTGAACTGCAGTAAGGGTGTGTCACAGCATTCAAATAACTACTTGTTTATGCTTGCACTCTCCAAAAATAAAAAGGGAAGTATTCTTTTAAATACGAGACAATAAAACATTCTTGTGTAGACAATGTGGGTACGTGTGAGCAGCCTGCAGTTGGGTAGCAGCATGCTGGCCTTCCTTTGAGATCTAGAGGCAGCATCATCAACACCTTTGTCATCATAGTGCCAGTGAGTTGGAATGGAGGGAAACACACTAAACTTTGTGCAGTAAAGAATGAAAAATACATTTCTATTCAACAATGCTCACTCCGTGTAAAACAAAATTACATCACAACAGTTTGCAGTTTACTGTCGGTTTGTTGTAACTTATTTCTATTCCATGATCACATACATTAACCATGTACAGCTCAGCTGCTTGTGGCTCTAAAGAAGACCAGCTCGCTGATGATCGTTGTCCATCCCGGGCACTATGTGGAAGTTGTGTGGTTTGTGGTAAAATACTGTGCAGGTTCATCTCAAGGAATTTTAATATCATGGAAGAGTTTAATTTTTCCAGGAATTTAAAAATCAATCATACAGTGTCTCAGATGGATTTGTGGTATTTAAACTGTATAATTCGTGGTTTATTCAAACCTGACACAAAATAATGTATTTTTAGGACTGTAGCCTTCAATGATCGAAATCAAAACGAAAACACTCTTGACAAAAAGTACTGCTGTTTTCCACGATACTCTTATTTTTTAGATGCACCTGTATACTGCCCATTGAACTTCTCACAAATTAATGGTCCCGCCTCCCTCGACTCTGATTGGATGACTGGTCACGTTACCCGGAAGTCGCGTTAGTGGACTGCAGACTATTGTTATTCAACGCTCATGCATATCAAGAAGAAAAAAAACAGCAGACCCCCAGTAAATCTCTAATTTTGTGACAGACATTCGCGATTTAAGGCGTGTAACAAACTAGGTGAGACGGACTGATTATTTTGCCAGCTTGTATTGTTCAGTGCTTTGTCTACTGTTGTCGCCTGCTAGCTACTTGACGTGCTACGAGCTAAATCTCTCACGTAAAAACTTACCAGGGGAAACGACACGATTATCTTGTTGTTATGACGATGCAGTGGGGTGAAACTACTTGTACTACTGTGTCAGTGGAATGGACTCAGGCTCTGAGTACTGTTAGTCAGCCATTCGTGGAAGATAAGTGTCTTGAAAGAAGCTTCATCTATAAGTAATTTTAAGTTCATTAGTTTCCGATATAACAAAATTGCGTCATTGATGTCATTAATAAAGTAGAGGTGATTTGTCATTGTCTGGTACTAAATGTGATGTGTCAGGTATGTTTCTGACATGAAGTAAAATGTCCTCTTGTTTCCTCATATTTTAGAACCATGGAAGTACCTTGCTATCTGCCTAAACTGCTTTTTGAGCTCAATGAGCAGCGCAAGCGGGACTTCTTCTGTGACTGCAGCATCCTTGTTGAGGGCCGTGTCTTCAAGGCCCATCGCAATGTTTTGTTTGCTGGGAGCGGCTACTTTCGGGCGCTTCTGGTACACTATCTGCAGGTAGGAAAAGCCCAGTTGATCTGCGTTTTTCTTCTAAAGACACAATACATTTACCTGAATTATTTTCAATCACAGTTCTACGTCATCATCATCCTGATTCATATTAATATGTTATAACAAGTAAACAAGCCTTGTTTTGTCCTTATCCCAAATAAACAGTAACTGTTGTCACATCACTTTTTCCAATTAATGCAGTTGATGTATTTGTGTGTTGCATGAAAAATACTTCATTGAACTAGAAAAGCTTTGAATGAGCAGATTCAGTAAATGGGTGATTGTTTGGCTTCGTGGCATACCGGTGATGCTCCTGCAGTTGAATAAAATGACGGGATGCTCAAAGTGTGAGCATGAGCAGCAGAAGTCTTTATTGTTCTCTGATTAGGGCTTGATCAGATATTTAGTATGTTACAGGTAATAATTTATACTCCCTTTTGAGGACCTAAAGATGTTCATTAAATGGATTAAACTGCGGACTTCGATATTGGGTTAGTGGGAAGTTATGTAATTGAGTGCACTTGGACGCCTTGAGCATGATTTAAACCACAGTGTGTGTGACAGTAGGAGTTTGGAGGTTTTAGTATTCTGGTGTTTTGCAGTAGCCTCTGAATCATTATGTGCAATGCATCATTCTTGTTAAAACAAGGCAAGACTGCATTCGTTTGTCTCTTACATTAAGAAAAGGCCATCTACAGTATGTGGAAAAAAATCTTATTTTTCACACAAGATGTGTACATCTTTACTTGAAATAGGTCTTGAATTGTTTTAATCTTCTTTCAGGATAGTGGACAACGCCACAGCACGGCCTCACTGGACATAGTCACAGCTGACGCCTTCTCTATCATCCTGGATTTCCTTTACTCGGGCCGTTTGGCACTGAACAGGAACAATGTCATTGAGGTGATGTCAGCAGCCAGCTACTTGCAGATGACTGATCTGGTGAACTTTTGTAAGGGATACATCCGCTCATCTTTAGAAATATGCAACAAAGACAAAGAGAGCGACTCAGAAAAGGCGACTCGGGCACAGGAGGGAAGGTCAAGTCTTGCAGACAGCGGTACTTCTGCTGCAGCAAACTCCAGCTGTGCAGGGGCTGCAGAGCCTCATACACAAGTTGCAGAGGCAGATCGAGGCTCAGGTATGGAGCCAGAGTCTGCAACTACAGCGAGAACACCCTCCTTGTCTGGTCCTGTTGAAACCCCTCCAGGCACAGGCAGAGACATGGACAGTGACTATCATTCCAGAGAGGAGTTTGCTTCCGGGAGTGAGAGACAAAAGGGGCACATAGATCAGACAAACCTCTCATCGTCTTCCTCCTCTGTTTTGACGCCCGAGTTGGTGAACCCCAAGATAGAGTATGACCCAGATGAGGAGCTTTTGGAGTCCCCTGACACCAAACACATTGCTTCATATCCTGGGACCTCTCTCCATAACCCTCATCACAGCAGGCTACTTCCCCCAAGTCCTTCACCTTCCAGTGAGCGCTCACCCATGGGCTACAACCCTTCATTCGGAACCAGGCAACTGGTGGAGTTGCTAGCCAGAGGTGAAGGCCCCAGTTCTTTAGGGGACAGAGTGGGGCAGCGCTTTACCCATGGACTAGGAAGCAGCACAGGTGGAGGCAGATTGGATGAAGGATTAGGGTTTGTGGGATCGTCTATCATGGAGATCCAAACTGATTGGCTTGGAGAGGAAGCAGGTAAGAGGCACCGTCAACCTGATGCCTATTTACTCATTATAGTCCTTGTTGTTTACAATGACACACGGACTGTATCAATTTCATGGCTGCACAACAAAAAGTTTACCTCTGCTTCCCCCTACAGGTGATGGCTTGCTGGTGCCAGTTAAACTCCACAAGTGCCCATACTGTCCTTACACCGCCAAGCAGAAAGGAATCATGAAGAGACACATCCGCTGTCACACAGGAGAGAGACCCTTTCCGTGTCATCTGTGTGGCAAAAGATTCACACGGCAGGAGCACCTCCGCACCCACGCCCTGAGTGTAAGAACATAGTTCAACAGCGTCGCCATGGTGACTGAGCTCACTGCTAATTGCAGAAACAAGTGAAAGACGTATTTATTATTTCTTTTATCTAATAGTACATCTACCATGTCGAATCAGTGTATGCCTGTTGTTGACGGTAACTTTGTTCTGCATTTCAAATAATTCCTAGGGCGATCATGCCAGTGCAGGTTAACTCTCATACTGAGGTGTTTTCTTGTACACAGGTCCACAGACACTATTTACCAGCATCTTGTAAAAGCTGCCGGCGAATCTTCACAGGATCCAGCGTCTCCCCAGGACTCCGGCGCTTTGGCATCTGTGACAGCTGCAACTGTGTGACAACAACTCATGCCGATCCAGCCCCCGTTCACCCTGCCAGCCAACCAGAGTCCATTGTCCGTGCAGATGGGGGCACAGACTGGTCCAGTTTTATGGACGATGTGGACGAGGTGGAGGTTGGTCGAGTGGAGGACTTGGTGGAGAAACAGATGCTTGAAAGGCAGCTGTCTGTCTGTACTGATGTGGCTCATACATTGTGAATCAGATCCAGCAAATGAACTTTTTTTCTTTATTTTAATCATGAATGACTTTTATCTCAGCTTATTAAATCCACTGCCAGTGCCTCTGTATGTGCTGTGTATATAGACTTGATGCTTGTCAAAGCTGTTTTCTGAAGCACACGGTATCAATTTCACGCTTGACAAGTCAAATGAGCTGTGGGGCCAGTGTTGGTATTGTGATGGAACATGTGACTAATGCTGCTTGATTATTCCCTGAAAGTGTCATGCCTGCTGATGACAGAATCCTCTCTTCTACTGTAATTGGTCTTGATTATTTTATTTTCAAAATATTCAAAGCCTATCTTTGTATTTGTATATAACTGCCCGGCACTAGAAAACATTCTTGTCTTGTGTGACGTATAACTACACTATTCTTCCTATACGACACCCAGCAGCAGCCTGCACGTGTTTTTATCAGGTGACGGTGGGTGATAAACCCCTTCTTTGACAACTTGCTCAGCGAAACAATTATACCGGATCTAATGGGAACTGACAGACAGGATAGAAAAGCAGAACACAACCCAGCTCAAATAAACTTAGCTCAATTAATTGGCAATTGAACAGCACAATGTATGTGAGTTATGCATGATCATGAGTCAGTGTAGGTTGTAGTGGTAGCCAATGACAAGTTAGGTCAGGGTGGGCTTTGTGTGCCAATCCTAGTCTGCAGCTCTGGGATATGCACATTGACACTATCTATTATGCATGTATAATGCACTGCGCCTTCACTTGAGCAGGCCTTTCATATTACATGTGTAAACCAACTATTTACTTGACACCTTCCTGAATCGTGATTAAACGCGAGTAAAATGTGGAAAAACGAAAGTCCACACGGGGGCGCCGTTGAGCTTCTTGCACCAAATACAACAGAAGAAGAGCGTATTTACGACCTGTCAAATGTTTGACTTGTTCCATCAAATACCGGACAGACAGAGGAGCAGAGCGCAGCCCACACTGCGTTCCCCAGTACCGCTGTGGACAGGGGACAGGACGGCGACACATGGGCAAGTCGCGGGATTTAAGCGAGTTTGAGCGCGGAATGATTGTGGGCGCCCGGAGCGCCGGCTGCAGCATCTCGGAGACAGTGACCCGGTTGGGGTTCTCCAAGACCGCAGTGTCTCGGGTGTACAGGGAATGGTGTGACAAGCAGAAGACCACCAGTGACCGGGGGTCGTGTGGGAGGAAGCGCCTGGTGGATGACAATGGTGAAAGGAGGATGGAGCGAGTGGTGGAAGCTAACAGCCAGGCTACCAGCACGGAGATCCAGGCTTTGTACAACTGCAGCGGGGAGAAGCCCATCTCCCTCACGACGACCCGGCGGATCTTGAAGCGCCTGGGCTACAGCCGCAGAGCTCCTCGGCGGGAGGCGTTCGTCAGGTCTGACCAGACGACTTCCGACGAGATACCATCTTGTTCTGAACAACTTCAGCCCTCCGCTGAGTCGGTGTGCAGCACCGACAGCCACGGACACACGTAAAGAGGTGCCGAGAGTTGCTCAAGATGGCGACTCCTAAATTAAGTGAGGTCATCTCGGGGTGAAGTCGGCTGCGGTCAGGTGCCCTCTGGCGCCCCCTGGCGTCCTCACTCCGCCGCTGCCTGTCGCTGCTTTGTTCCGAATTTCATGGAGGTTTCATGCACTTTTGTCCTGTATTCGTAATTACCAGACACAGTTACCTTTTTTTTGTCATTTTCACTTCAGTATTGAACTGATCTTAAGTTTGGGCTGACAACTAAGCCTTTAATGCCTTTCTTTGTATGCACTTTCAAGAAATGCCACATTTTGCTGAGGTTTCTGAGGTTCCTGCAAGATTGAATTCTGACTTGTCAAAGCACGAAAGGGATGACAATGGTTCCTTTCACACGAGCCGGAGTAACACCCTTGAAAAATCCGTTAGTGGGAGCTCAGTTCAAGTGTCCAGTGAATAGTTTTATTAGAGTTTTATTTTTTGGTCATTAATTGCAACGTGAGAATCCGTTTTAATACGTGTATCATTTGTTCAATCATTTCTCAGAATAAAACTGAAACAAAATAATGACCTGTTTTCTCAATATTCGTTTTCAAACCCGAAATGAAAAACTGACGACAACTTGTTTTCCCAATTTGGTGTAGGAATGGAAAATGAAAGAATGGTAACAGGTGTTTCGTCGGATCCCTGGGAAGTGATGTTAGCCATAATATTTGCGATAAATGTTGAAAAATTAAAAATGTAAAAACTAAAATTATTATGAACTCATCTCAGGTAGAGGGATACAAAACCAACTCCTACCAGAGATGATGCCCAGGATTGAAGCTGTGTAATTCAACCAACGATTCAAAGCATTTGGGATGGATAAGACCCTGAACATATGAAGCAGTGCCGTGTCTCTGAGCTCACATTCTATGTTCACATAGATTCATATTAAATTAACTTTGGCCTTGTTGTGAGTGTTGAATATCCACATTCTCTTAACTCCTTGATAATCGTTGTAGCATCTTTGAGGTCCTGGGATGCCTTTACAATGTCTTACTTGACTCAATAGATGACAGCCTCCTCCTTTGGTTAACCTGGAGCCGTTCCTCTGGTCTTCACGCACCGCAAACACTTCTCTTGAATTATGCTTCCAGTATTCTGACCCTGCCATAAAAATGAAAACAAGTGGTGGTTTTATTATCATTCACTGTGTTTTTGATTAGTTACATCTCAAAACTGGGTTAAACATGAAAAACAGTCTGATGTGAGGATAATACTTGGGTGTGTGCAGCTCATTCCGCTGTTGAAATGTTTGAACTTCTTGTGCAGACAGTCTCAGTAATAAACAAACAGAATCATACTTACCCCTGGTTCCTTCAGAGTCAATGATTTCATTACTTTGGCTATCAATCAAGTGTCTCCAGTTGTCCGAGAACCTCTTGTACTTGACTGGTCACTGTTAAATACACAGATATATAAACAGATATACAAACAAACAGACAGATACTGTAGCGTCCCCGACTTATTGAAGGTTGGACTCTTTATACTGATGGTTCACATTAGTTTTATACCGTGACCGTTTAATGCAAACAACACCGTAAGAGCTACAAAAAAAAGAGGAAATAAGATACAGTTACTCTTACAATAGTACAATACAAACTCACACAGAAGCTAGGGCGAGGCTAACAGTAGCTACCGCTAACCACAATGTTTAATTCGTAAAATAACTGACAACCTCTAGTCGAACATAAACATAGCATAAAACGATAAAAAAAAAATACCTTGTACCCCTTAAGCCAGGTGCTAGGACGTTTCTTGAAGGTTAACAAACTTCAAAACTTCGGAAATGCAGACACACAACAGACAAACCGTAAATACACCTTTCCAACACCTGCCGTAAAATCCGAAGCACCGGATGTTGCACAAGAATTGGCGAAACGCCTTCAAAATAAACGCATTGAATATCCGTCTGCTCTTACCCGACAACACAAGCCTGGCTGCAGAGAGAATCCACAAGCAAACACATAAAACACATCTACAGAAAATACTATACACATATTAAAGGTCTTTTAGAAATACTTTTATTAATCTCCACTAGAAGTTCCAATTATTTCGACACATACCCGTTGTGTAGTTTGATACAGACATGAGTGTTACATTCTGAAGTCCTACTGCAATTAAAGGTGAGCGCAAAAAAAACCCCGTGAAAGCACATTTGTGTGAGCGGTTATCAATATTTACTCTTTTAAAGATTACCATTAAAACAAACAAACAAAGGTAACAGTAGAAGCAGCCATCTTTACGTCAGTAAATGTGTCTATAGGCAGCAATTCATACACATCTAAAGCAGCAACAAAACGATTCCCAAAACATCAAAGAACATTCATATCTCAGCTGCCGTATACGATAAAAAATAGTCCCTTTCGTTAAAAACAGTAAGTTGCAAAGGAAGTCTCTATTTGTGTTTATCTCCCAATGCTTGTTTAGCTTTCCTTAGAATGCAGGCAGCGATTAGCAGACAAAAAAGAAAAGTGACCATGTACAGTCTTACAAAGAGAGTCGCGTCACTGTCCCAATGCAGATTTGAGTAGAGCTTCCTTCGGCCAACGAAGTCGAGGTGGGAGGCGTGAATCTGACAGAGGGTGCAGCAGGACAGGAGAACGTGGAACAGCTGGTGACTCTGTCCCAGAAAATCACAGCGTCCAGGGAAGTAGTACTCCAACAGAGGCACGGAGAAGAAGAAGGCACAGCTGAGGAACAAGGCCACATGACCAAAGTGGGGGATTATGGCGGGGTCATCGCTGGATGGAGACCAAGACAAAAGTCTGTCCGCCACTGGGCTGCTGTCCCAGATGTAGGCAAGCGCCGAGGGCACCACCTGGCCCACCTTACGCACCCATGCTGGTAGATTGTGGTTGCAGTATTTGCCGTAGCAGCATCCGAAGCATGAAAGACAGCTGAGGACGGAGGCGATTGGCATGAAGATCCCGTGCACGTGTCTGTGGAGGTGCTCGTCCACAGCGTAGTAAAAGTGAGCTGCGGCGCTGCCGTACTGGTACTGAGCAACTCCTACGTAGTCCAGAAAGAAGAAGGTGTAGTGGTCCTGCTCTGACTTGCCACCCAGCAGGTGAGCAGTAACGCTGAAAGCCGAGTAGTTCAGCGAGGACAGGATGAGGATCAGCAGCGGCCACGAGTGGCGATCACCGGCAAAGTCCACGGACTCAGCCAGGTGGCGCAGTTTAACCAGCAAAAAGAAGAAGGCCAGCAGGTGGGTCCAGATGTTGACGGTCTCGTTGTGACGCTGGAACAAAGACAGGAAGTAGTAGCGCCAGCTCTGGTGAAGAGGTCGGTAGCCTGTGTAGACATAGCGTTCCCGAAAAAAGGAAGGAACGTCTGTGTGTCTGACGGTTCCCGGCATGGAAGGCACGGCCTTGATCAGCAACCCGGGAACCTGCTTGATGTGCTGGAGGCTGATGAACACTTGGCCGGTCCTCTCCATTGTCATAAAGGGGACTTCACTACAGAGCAGAACATTTTAGTGGTGTTAACATCTTCAAACCGTCCAAACAAATGCACTCCACACATAAAATGACGTGCACATGTTACAATTACAATTTGTGGTTTGCAGAGTCTAGATCAATATTCACAGTTGACCACATATCTCCTCTAATTATTTACTGAACTGCTTTTTGCCTGAGTCAGCACTTCATGGTGGTTTGGTTCAGGTTCAAAGATAAGATGAAGATATGGCATTGTTCATTCATGTAGAAGGTGACATAGATGGCTGTCATGCATTGGGTCCACATGCCAACAGGTCATTGAGTTCAACTAGAACAGTCCTGCATAGTCCGAACCACCTCATTCATCAGGCGGATGAACATCATGACAGGACAGATACAGATGACTCATCCACCTCAGAGCTGGAAATTCATTACAATAACTACAGTTATAGGGAAATCAATCCTTTTTGTTTTGGAAAGAGGTTTGTCAGCTGAGGTGGATGTTAAAGTAGAACCGGTAAAACAGCAACAGGCACCTTTCATTCTTCCACTGCTGTGCCCACTGGGAGCCTGAGGACAAGACAGTGCCTCCGCCCAGACACAGAAGCTTCCACGGGTCGAAAATCTCCAATCAGTCAGACCCGTCATTAGAACGCCGCTTACACAAACTTTTCAAAAGTTCTGCAAAACTTCTCGATCTCAGCCTGAAACTAAAGTTTAGCTGTTAGCTGCAGCGTTCAGCCGACGACATGTTCTAACCCTCCGCGAACGCAGCGGGGCCTCACCTCGGCTGGATGTTTGCTGTCACCTCCTCCTCCACCTCTTCCTCCGCTCACTTCCGAGGTTTAACAGACGAGTCTCCGAGCTGATGCGAGGAAAGTTACCGGACGTCAGGAACGTACAACGGGAAAAGCGGCTCAACAAAATAAAAGCACGACCGCATTACACAAAGTAAGATGCAGTAATTTGGTGTACTTCAGTAGGTTTTCTCAAAATCCGATTTGTTGTGTTTGATAAACATAAAGATGTCTACACTGTTTGGGATTTTTTTTCTGTTGGTGTTTTTTGCCTCTCCATTCGTCTACATTATTTTGACGGCGACAAGTAAAACATTGACATAAAACCTTCAGACATGACTAATACTGGCATGTAATTGCTCAACATATCCACCAAGCGGCAGTAAAGTTCCTCTCTGTTGCAGATAACGATGAGTTACGTCCGTAACTACGGTTCTATGAGTCCCGGATGACCGCCAGAGGCGGTGCAAAAGCACTGGATAC
>JBBMJM010112659.1:0-12814 GCA_037832705.1 Centriscus cristatus
CCCCCCCCCCCCCCCCCCCCCCCCCCCCCCCCCCCCCCCCCCCCCCCCCCCCCCCCCCCCCCCCCCCCCCCCGCAACTGTAAATAGTAACTGGCACATATCGTGGTGCTGCTTTGCTATTGTCTGTGTGTAGCTACATGTCTCTTGCAGCTGCCAGAAATAGAAAGTGAGACGAATTGCTGGCTGCAGTTCCGCCAACTGCGCCTCACCGGCGTCCAGCATATACCGTATACGTGTTTATTAAAATGGGGTGGCCCTGTTGACACGCGGCCTTATCAGATGAAACCTCGGAGTTGAAGGCCTCCAGTGCATCACACCTTCATTCCTGTTTGATTCTATTGTCCAATACGTTGATTCATCTTTTCTGAGTCTTCCCCACTGCCGTATTGAAGGCACATGGAGCATTACTTCATTAGCTGTGTGAGCTCCCTCCTGGGATTCTCCATGGTGTCTGCCCTGTAATCTCTTGTAGCCTGACCTCTTGATTCTTTGCTCCAATTAGCACGCCGCCACGTCCCTGTTGATGACGTCTACAGCTGCCAATCTGCCACATGTATTCACACACATGAATACTTTTGGTACCGCCATACTCTTAATAATGAGATAAATACATCTTTTACACCTTTTACTTCCACAGTCAATAAGGGGGGAGGGGTTGTCATGCTGAGTCAATTGACAGTGCATCTGTTTTGGTAAGATAATGGCCATGGCTGCTGAGCTGATGAGGGTGGGGAGATTACATATACATTGCAAGTATTTACATCAAGTGAACACAAGGGGGCACTGCAGGGTAAACCACAAGTCCAACCGCTCATCTCAGACTCTCCAGTGTGCATGTCCTTCATCTCACAGCAGCGACACCTATCCAGCCAGAGGTGCATTCAAACACATGAACTTTGCAGTCACAGGCACGCTGTTTCCGTCAGTGTGTGTGAGTATATTGACTTTCTGTCCTGTGTGTGTGTGTGTCATTCTCTCCTGCCATGACCTCTCTGGGGCCTACAGAGCAGTTAGTGTTGACCACCGTTAGGCAGGAGGCTTCTGAACAGCAGGACCCAAGCCTGGGTGCCAGCGCTACCATGCGCACCCGCCTCACAGACAGGTTTGACAAAAGTGAGTTTGCTTGAATTCGACTGGATGACGCCCCATCTGTTGCCCGGAGTCCCTAGGTGCATGTGGCTATGTGCAGCAGCAAGGAGCAGTTGTGTGCACACCCCCGGCCCTCGAGAGCTACAACGTCCACTTGCTGTGTTGTTCTGGCGTTTTGTTACTGGCTGTGGACCCCTGAACACTGTGTAGTTCCTCGGGCCTGGAGTGACCACTGCAGAACTGGTATTAACTCTTTCACTGCATGTGCTTGGAGGCTTGGAGACTTTACAAAAAGTCTCTTTTGATGACTGTGCAATTATTTTAGTTATTTCAGCAATTTGTTCCCAACTATCTATCATGATAGGTACAAAAGCGTTAACATTCTTATCCTTAAACTATTCAATTCTTGTGAAGTGGGTGAATGTTGGCACAACCTATTAATCTCTTGATGCATATTCTGATATTTAAGATCCAGATTGAGCAAAGTTGCATGCACTGGGGTCAACCTGTTGGGGATCAGCTCAGCGTTGCCAGCTGATTATCGTATATTTGTACAATGTACAATCAATTATCCTTCAAGAAGCTAAATGTCCGATACTTTTGTTGAAGGTACTCAGGCGATTGAGGCAGCTACTGTGTAGTATGTCATTGGTCACATGTCCTTTTGTACATCAAGCAAGCTTTCAAGTAGAGCTGCACAGGAAATGCTACTCCAACTTAGATGCTTGTATCGGAGCATCGGCGTCAGACTGCCATCTCATCCCATAATTCCCCTCAAAATTCAATGATTTTGAGTCTCTGGTAAAATAATCCTACATTTTTCATCTGGCAACACTGTCAGCTTGAGGTCACATGGCATGCCTGTCGAGCATGTACATGAGCAGTGCTGCATGCATGTTTGCGACCAGGAGTAGCTGCATGGTGGTAGCAGGAATGTTTGTTCACCTGCGTGAATGAGTGAGTTGTCAGTGTGGGTGTGGGTGTTTGTGTACATATGCATTCGCATCCATTAGTGCAATGTGTGTGTGCATGCAGGTTGACGTCTCACCTGTAGGATTAGCAGCGTGTGGATTAGCAGCAGGTAAAGTTGCAGCGCAGACACAGGGGGGATTATCGGGCTCGCTCACTTGGCTTGTAAGAGGCTTTCTTGCATAACTTCCTACCGCTTTACGGTGGAAAATGGACCCGCTGGGAACACTAGAAACCAGGTCAACCAGAAGCTGCAACTAGGGCCTGCTGGCCCCCTCAAGAACCCAGGACAGCCATGGGACGTAGAGGCAGACGGCATTCTGTTGGTAATCCATCCCTGACCGGAGAAATGTTCTGTTTTAACAGTTTAGTCCAGGGAGCGAGGTGGTTGTCCAAGCTGCGCCGTGGAAACTTGCTTCACCTTGCTTCCGGTGCCACGATGCAGAGGCAGAAAAAACAATCTGTCAGGATGAAACATAGTTTTCAGGTGATAAAAATGTAAAACCAGTCTAGAGGATCGCAGGAGTGGGAGTGGGGCTATCCCACTAAAACTGTCGGAACGATTAGTAGTGATTTCCCCCCTGCTCATTACGTTTCTGAGCCATGTGTTTGGAAGATAGCGCCTCTCTATGGGACATGATTGGATTAAATGTGTTAGCACATCAGAGGCGACGCTTGTGCCGTTGGAAAACACCATTTTTGGCACTCGTGCTAAATCAGGAAGGTAGCGAGTAGCGGCTGATAGGTGAGTCATCTATTGAGCGATGACAGAGCCCGGGAACGGTTCCTGGCGAGATATGTCGTGTGCCATACAGGACAATGTTGATGAATTATGCAGGAAGGCTTCTTACATTATTCATAGCCTTGTCTGCTTTTTAACAGTGAAAGTTTGACACCAGGCCGGGGCACATGGGTCCGGTCCACAACACAAGCAGGATGGACTCTTAAGCTCAAATGTAGAGTGACGACCTCTTGGGTTTGATCATCGGACATGTTCACAGACTTTATTGTCCACGTTCGCTTACTGTCTCTCAGAGCACAGGACTGTTTTTACATCTCTACTTAATGTCTAGTCGGGGAGTGAGACATTGAGATCAGGGTGTCTCGTCTTACCTGTCTGGGTCACAGGACACATGCTGCCCGTCCAACCAGCTACTGCTACTCAGCTCTGTCGGGCTTTGTTGCTGAGTCATCGGTAATGAGTTGCGGGTTTGCTCGTACCTCTGCTCCATCAGAGGTGAGTACGTGCGGTATTGATCTGCTCTGAGATGAATCAGGGCCCAAGTGGGCTGCTGAGAAAGACTTTAGAAGACATTGATCAGTGTGGAACGATTAAGTCTTGGTGGGTTAAAGGGTACAGGGTCGACGGAACGACAGTAGGTATGACACTCTACAAGTGGGAGATAAGGAATAAATCTGAAAAGGCTCGGGATGACTTTCTATCATCCTGAGTTGTATCTGTTCCTAGCTTGAACTGTGCAGTGGTTGTGATGTACGGCTGGGGGTGGTGGGGCGGCAGCAGCGATAATACCCCGCTCAGATACACAGATGACAGATAGCGGTTGTGTATTATCATTTTGCGGGAACAGACTTGGAACTTTGCCCTCTACCTTGTTCAGAAACCAGAGCAGACTATGCCGACGGTATCGGGCTGTAGTTTCCAACAGTGTCCAGGCCAACAGCGGGTGTCATCTATGCAAAATACTTCCTCAAATACTCAACGGCACTTGCTCATTTCACGCTCATACTTCCCATCCAGAAGATTACGGCTGACTTGCCAACATGCGAGAGTGAAATGTCATCAAGTAAAATTAATTTTGTTTCGGACATAATGGGATCGTAAATTGTAGAGTGCCAGGAACTCAGTCTTTGGTCATTTCTGCAGTTGTCTTCACTTACAGTCCCTTAAATGACCCCACAGAATTCAGATCCTGTTCATCCTGTGAGTAGATCCGGATGTGGAGTGATGCAGAGTTGGACGTTTGCAGCAGCAGCTGACATCCGGGGACAGGACATGAACTCTGAACTAGATGATGCCTCCTGTCATTTGATCGGTCATTTGATAGACATATATAGACATATTTAGTACGCGGTATCATAACTGCATCTTTGATGTTTATAATAAGACAAACAGTTTGAAAATCGGTTGAAAGCAATGAATCGGTTGAGCGAGTACCCCGTGGCAAGATGGCCGCGGTATGGCGACGTCGCTCTCTATTGGCCAGCAGCGCCGGCGGGGCATCTGGCTTTCTATATACATTCAAAATTATTCATACTCTGCCAATTCTTGTGATTTTTTTTATTTTGCGATGAAATTAATACTTTTTTCAAATGTGTGTGTCAGTTATATGTGGCCAACTATTGAAAGAATGACAAAAATATATAATAAAAAACATATATTTAGTTTCCCCTCCAGTAGCACAGGGAATCTCGTCAAGCTCCAAGGAATCATGAAAAAGGAGGAGTACATCTTGATGAGAATGTGAAGGCATCCATTGTGAACTCCAGCTTGGCCACAAATGGACATACCAGCAACACAATGATCCTAAACACACTGCCAAGGTAGTGAAGAAATGGTTCTAGGACAATGATACCAATGTCCTGGAATGGCCAAGTCAAAGTCCTGACCTCAATCCCATTGAGAACTTGTAGCATCACTTGAAGACCAGAGTGATGGCGAGGAGACCAACGAACCTGACCCAGCTTGAGGCGTTGGCCGAGGAGTGGGCAAACATATCACAGGAGACATGCAGGAAGCTTGCTGACGCGTACACAAAGTGTCTAGAAGCGGTCATAAAGAATAAGGACTATGCCATTGACTATTGAATAAGACAATGGACTAGGGTATGAATAATTTTGAACTTGAATTTCTGGGACTCAATTGATAAAATACCCCAGAATTTATTTTAAATTGTGTATTTTTGTCGTTCTTTCAATTGTTGGCCACATATAACTGACACAC
Source organism: Centriscus cristatus (assembly GCA_037832705.1). NCBI lineage: Eukaryota > Metazoa > Chordata > Actinopteri > Syngnathiformes > Centriscidae > Centriscus > Centriscus cristatus. The sequence continues at coordinate 5,020 of JBBMJM010112659.1, forward strand.
AAACTTGAAAAAAACCCCTATTCATTTCATCACAAAATAAAAAAATCACAAGGGTTAGCAAGGGTATGAATAATTTTGAGGACGAGCGTACGTCTATGGGTCATTTGACCACAGACGGCTATCAGGCTTCTGGCCCTTTAAAAGCCCCCCCCCACACACACACACGCCCCTCCCTCCCTCCCCGCCCCGCAAACAGCCCTGGAGGAGTTCCATATGGCTTCCTCCCGTTGTCTGGAGAGCTCGCAGTAATCAGCATCAAACACACGGGGGGTCGTTGCCCTCATCGCACCGTTAAAAAACAAAACAGGGGCATCCCGCGGCGGCAGGTGGCCAGATGAACAGGGCCAGAATCCTCCGGCGGCTCCGGCAGCTCCCCCTTCAGCCAGGCCCAGCGAGGACCGAGGAGCCGCGGGCGCGCGGCTGCGTCTAGTCCCACCGCCGGTCAGGAGCAGCGGAGTGAACTGCACGTTCCAGCGGAAGTAGGACGGAACCGGTGTGTGCTGCTGCTGCTGCTGCTGCTGCTGCTGCTGCTGCCGGGTTGAGGGGGACGGGACGGGACGGGACGGGGTGAAGATGAAGAAGACGAGGGAAGCCAGGCGGGCGGGCGGGCGGAGATGGAGGAGGAGGAGGAGGGGAGGGGAGGGGGTCGCCAGCATGTTGCATCCTCTGATACTTTGTTTTGTTTACTTTTTTGGGTGTGTGTGGGGGGGTGGCTTATGTGAGCCTTTAACATCATTAATAACACGCGCCTGTGTGCTCCATGTGGACGACAACAACAGCCTGTGCGTTTGTTCGCCATTGTGCCTCCATCAGCACATCCATTATACGCGGGGGGTCCCGAGGGCGTGTGTGCATTGACGGTATCAATAATACTGAGAGACAAGGGCTGCCGGTGGGGGGGTTATAGCGGGAAACGTCATTGAATCAAGCATACATCAGCATACAGTAGCCTCTAGTACTAATTGCTTCGCCTGTGAACTGTAAACCACCTCCCTGTGTGTGCCCCCCCCCCTTCTGTGTCTCCCTCCCTCCCTCACTCCCTCACAAACTCATCCATTCACTCACTCAGCCTCGCCTCTCTCTCATCAATCCAACGGTGCAGGACCTGCTTGCTCGTCCGCCGGTTACCGGAAGGCAGACGATGAGATGTCTGGGACGACTTCCCAGGCGGAGCCCGTAGACGCCACAGCACGGACGGTGCTGCTCAACCGGCCCCAGAACACCAAGTTCTGTGACAACCACGTCAGGTAGCTGCAGCGGGCAGCGCACACACACACACACACACGCACACGCACACACACACGGCATGTTGTCACGCTGGTGTATTTAATTTTTCAAGCTTCAGAAACCTCATGTTTGGAAGGAATTCTGAGCAGGCAACCTTGTCTGTGCAGGTCAGAGTGCAGGAGGGATTTTAAAGGAGATAACACACACACACACACACACACACACACACACACTGCAGAGCAGAGCAGAGCTGTTATTTGCTCACAGCGACTTTACACCCATGTTTCCAGGTCGAAGGGCGATCTTTGACTACCTCTTCTACCACGCGGGCAACAACTAGACTTTGGACCGCTGAGTTTTTTTTTTGTTCTCTCTCCTTCTTAAATGTTTCTCTTCGCAGAAAATAAGTCAAAAGGGCTTTTGGTTCGTCCAAGACCGAGCCGGTGAAACACTTTGGATGAGTCTATTTAATAACTCACCTATTAAGTGAGTCCTTGCAGCTCGGCTGCAGTCGCACAGGCTGAGGATGATGTGTGGGACTTTACATGCCAGTGTTACTTGATCGATATGAAGTCATGAATATTTCAACTTCTCCTGAAAGTAACAACACCGCACGCGTGTGCGCGCGAAGCACAGAAAAGTAGATTCTTTGAAAACTGTTGTGCGAGGTCGTTCATAGAATGTGATGTCGTACAAAGGCTGTAGTTGTGATGAAATTAGCATTAGTTCATTTTCGTATTGTGTCGCCGGCTGATCACATCACTTCGCCGGACATTCTGGTTTGATCCAGGCAGGAGATGACCGGTGGACTCGGTCCCACCTGTAGCTGGCGCCTGCCGTTCGGCGAGGGGACGGTCATGAATCACTTGCCTTTGAATGGTCTGCCGTTACTGTTCGGAGATTCAATTTCACATGTAAAAGCTCCTATTTCTGCTCCACTAATACAGTTAGCGGGGCGCTTCCTGGCCCGTTTGATTCGATCACGTTTGTTCTGCTCTTCGATTGGCGAGCCCAGAGCCGTCCGGCTCCAGAGGCGTGGCCTTCAGCGGCCCGGTGTTCCTCTGGTTTTTGCTCTAAAGGTTCAATAGCCTCATTGATTTTCTCTCCCTGAGTTTAAAGCCTCATAGCTTTTATCTGTATAGTCACCTCGGCTCCTTTCCGTTCCCGACGTTCTTTACAAGCGGAGCATTAGTGCCGCTCTCCTGTAACAGTCAGACAAATGACCTCGCCTCTGTGTCCTCGTTTCTTGTCACTCACCAGGAGCAGCTCATCTCTGACTTACATTTTTGCTTTCCGCGTTGGGACACCTGCCTCTTTTTTTTTTTTTCCGACAGGACAAAAAAGCCACATAGCAGCGGGACAGCGCCCCTCCTGCAGCTAACAGCTGTTAACACCACCACATAGTCAAACATCTATAGTCTGAGGGAAAACACAGCCAGATGTTTGCTCTCTTTTTTTTTTTTCCCCCATGTGAGCCGACGATTCCTACTCCGCATCCTAGATTGAACAGTTTCATCTGCTCACTCACAGGAAGACGAGCAGGCGTAGATGGTAGGAGAATGTGCAGAAAGTGTTATTGATGCTGCTTCACTTCAGCTGCTCCGTTTGATCAATGCCACTGTGATCAGACATAAAACAGATCAAGTATTTGGATCACTGGATTGTGCGTCTGTGCCTTTGGTTTTGTGCGTAACATCCTGTTCTGTATACGTTTGTGGATGAGAAGCAGGCACAGAGTGAATTTACTTCCTGGTAGGATGAACTCCAGCCTCCGCTGGTGTACACACACACACACACACGCACACACACACACTAACTCACACGAGTGGTTTTGTTCTGACTTCAGAGGGCCGTTCCAACCCTCACCCTAACTTTCCCTGAACCTCGAGTTCACTTGTTGTTTTTTTGTCTGTGTTGGAGGCGTGTGTGTGTGTGTATCCCAGTATATCTGAACAGATTGATGTCCCCACATCATGGGTAACACACACTGTCCATTAAACAAAACCCATCACAGAGGCTCTTAGTCATAAAAAAACAAAACAAACAAGGCCGGTTTTCACTTGAAGGTTGACGCGATTATTTTTAGCCTCTAAAAGCTCTTTCAGTATCACCGAGTTACATCAGGGTCCGTCAATACAGCTGTCTGATCAATGCAGGCGACTCAGATCGCCAGTGGTCCTTGTACCTATTTTCTGGTGCTTGCCGGGTCTATATTTAGGCCGTTGGGTTTAAGGGCTATTCTAAAAATCTATTTATAGGCGCAGTCTGCAGTCTCCATCAGTCAGCCGTTAAATCAATGCAGCGTGAGCGCGTCGGTTAAATCATTAACACACTTTCTGCATGAATTCCTGCCCGTGCGACCACACTGCCCTGCTCCGTCTGCTGAAAATGAGCGTCGTCTGCCTCTGCAGCACCACCAAGTATGGGGTCCTCACCTTTCTGCCGCGCTTCCTGTATGAGCAGATCCGGCGGGCTGCCAACGCCTTCTTCCTGTTCATCGCACTCATGCAGGTAAATGTTTTGCACAAAAGCAGCCAGCGAATTCTCACTGGCGCTGGTTTGTTGCGTTGTGGGTCACGTAGAAAGTACCTGCCAGTGACCTTCAGGGTCACGGAGTGTGACCCTGTCCCCGTTTGGAGCCATTCGGATTTCTCTGTCTTGTTCTGAGTGCTGCCATTCTTGTCTCTCCTCAGCAAATCCCAGATGTATCGCCGACCGGTCGCTACACCACGCTGGTCCCCCTCATCTTCATCCTCACTGTGGCCGGAATCAAAGAGATCATAGAGGACTATGTGAGTGTCCCAGCTGTATGACAGAGGCTCCTTCAAGCCGACGCATCATCTTCTGCTCTCCTGCTTTACAGAAAAGGCATAAAGCCGACAACACAGTCAACAAGAAGAAGACGACAGGTACTGGATCAGCCTGTTATTTTTTCCATGAGTTCTATTAGCACAGGTTGGTTTTCCTTCCGTCACCAGCTGTGCCGTTTAGTCTGTGCGAATACCGTGGAAGAGCTTGTCCTCGTTGACTGATGGCTGTGTTGTCCTCGTCCCTCAGTGCTGCGGAACGGAGCCTGGCAGACGCTCATCTGGAAACAGGTAACGTGACCGCCACAGACACGTGTCTGTGACAGTCTCGCTTTCTCTGTTGATCATGGGCCCGTTCAGCGTTCGTTACCGTTGTACTTTACCGGCACAAACGACAAGCAGAGGACAAAGCTGCTTTACCTAAGTTGGCAAATGACTGGATCTGTTTAAGTTGTTAAGTGGGTCAAAAACCAGAGAATGGAATGAATTCCTTACATGTTTACATTTGTAAATTGTCATACATTGGTTCCTCTTTGCCCGTCTGAGTTGTACCTTTCCAGATGTGGTCTTCCTCAGGCTGTGTACTCTCGTGTGCAGCAGGTCAGATCCTCCAGTCCTTGTTATGTAGGAGTGTAGGATGGTGACCTCCCCCACGTCACTGCTCAGGGTCACAACAGGAGTAAGAATTCACTTTTTCACATGGTGAATTAAAAACTCTGATGCTTTGCTGTTGATTTTTTTTTTTATGACATCAAAAACTCAACATTCTGCTGCTGCATTCCGCTAACATGTTAGTGTTCCGCTTCATTACGAGTGGGACAAGAAGGCACTGAGACGGAGTGATGATGCAGCTGTCCACATTCCACAGATCAGCAGATGTCTGTTGGAGTAGTGTGGTCTATCTTGCCTCTTCAGATAAACCCAGCATGCGGAGCAGTGAGGCCGTTGAGTTCCTATCAAGAGTTCATTGTCTGAAAATCGCCTCCTTCCTTGAAACCAGGCGACCCAGTGTTTTCTAACGTTAAGCTAATCCCAGTCTGACGTCTAAAAAAGCTCCAGTTGTTCATTGTTTTCCATTGGCTGTGAGTAATGTAGCACAGTGGACCACAAGTGATTTTCTCCACGAACTCCAAGACTCCTTCCCATCCTGTTCTTGTCGTTTTCTTTGTGTCGGTCTCTGCTGGGGTCCAATCCCGGCAGTTTAAACGAACCACTGCTGTGCTCACTGTCAGTGTGCGTCTCGTCACTTTTTTAGTCTGGTCACTAATTAACATACGCCCCCCCCCACACCCCCATCCATCCTTCTGCCCCCTCTTCCTGACGACCTTAACCACCCCATGGCCTTCTTCCATCATCTGGCTGCTGCACCGCTGACCTCTGACCACAAGGTGGCAGTAGGAGACATAGTGAAGGTGACCAATGGCCAGCACCTTCCAGCTGATATGGTCATTGTGTCGTCCAGGTCAGACTCCAGAGTGTGTGTAAATGTATTTGTGTGTGTGTGAATTGCCTTTTAATAGTGTGTCGATTACAATCACAATCATTTGTACATGATCCAGCTTCTTAAAATCCTCTCCGTCTCCACAGTGAACCACAGGCGATGTGTTACATTGAGACGTCCAACCTAGATGGTGAAACCAACCTGAAGATCAGACAGGTGCGACTCGAGAGCAAATAATTCGCAAATAATTTGTGAATAACTCTGTTATGTGGACTTATGTGAGTATTCATAAATATTTCTTTCTAGAAAGTTGTACCTTTAATTCTGTGTCTGGTGGGGTGTGTGTCCTCAGGGTCTGTCGCTCACAGCCGGTCTTCAGACCCTGGAGGATCTGATGGGCATCTCTGGTCGTTTGGAGTGTGAAGGTCCCAACAGACACCTGTATGACTTCACTGGCACACTGAGGCTGGAAAACCAGAAGTCAGTGACACTCACAGTGCAAATACATTTATTATATGGATGAAAATACATACATGAGTTAGACAATTAAGAATCAGCAATTAGGTCTGGAGTGGTTTAAAAAATAAATAAATAAATAAATAAATGTTTGGACAGTCATCCATCCACAACACTGAATATGATAATACACAAATCATTCAGTGGTGGAAATCAACATGTACATCAGGTTTAAGTTTGGAAAGGTTAAAGGTTAAAGAAGCACACATGCCATAGAGCAGGACCCGGGTGCTGCAGCAGAACTGTAGAGAGAAAGCGAGAGAGGATTTAACTTCTATACCCAAAGTCCCCAATCACAACATGCTCATGGGATTTACAGTGACTCCCCTGTTTGCAATCAGATTAAAAACTTTCCCCAAAAATGTTTGTGTTTACATCTTTATTTTCAGGATCCCATTGAGACTCTCACAGCTGAAGTACGCGGCAGGTTTAAATGATTTCCTGTTGAAATAGGAATCTGGGCCTTTTCGGTTCAATCCAGCAGACAGAGCGAATAAATGACATTGATTTGCTGTGTTCGGTCTCTTATCAGCGGTGTCTCCGTCAGTCCTGCTCCTCTAGGTCCTGACCAGGTGCTGCTGCGTGGGGCCCAGCTCAGGAACACACAGTGGGTTGTGGGAATCGTTGTCTACACCGGCCACGACTCCAAACTGATGCAGGTACACCGGGGGTTAAGTATTCTGAGGGGTGTGTGATGCATTATTAGGTTTCTGTGTGACCTGCTAACAGGTAATGCTACATAATGTTGCCATTAAACCATGTGTGTGTCGCTCACCAAATTCACAAATCTTCCCTCAGAACTCCACCAAGGCGCCACTGAAGCGCTCTAATGTTGAGCGGGTGACCAATATGCAGATCCTGGTCCTGTTTTGCATCCTGCTGGTCATGGCTTTGGTGAGCTCTGTGGGCGCCGCCATCTGGAACAGGGAACACACTGAGGACGCCTGCTGGTACCTGTCACGGGCTGGTGAGTGAAAACCAGAACGCCCACACACATGGACACCGTGACATGTGTGTCATAGATGAAAAGCGTGTTGTTGTTGTTGTTGTCGTCGTCCGTACAGGCGACATCTCCACTAACTTTCTGTACAACCTGCTGACGTTCACCATCCTGTACAACAACCTGATCCCGATCAGCCTGCTGGTCACACTGGAGGTGGTCAAGTTCACGCAGGCGCTGTTCATCAACTGGGTAACGAACTACGTGGGATTTGACAGGGGGGGGGGGTCCTGTGGGCTGAGACGTGATTCTGGTTGTTTTTTGAACCTCAGGACGTGGAGATGTACTACTCAGAGACAGACACACCAGCAATGGCCCGAACGTCCAACCTCAATGAGGAGCTGGGACAGGTCAGGTCCTCCTGCTGTTCACTGTCTCACACACACACACACACACGGTTAAAACGGGTGATATTTCTGCTTTGCAGGTGAAGTATCTCTTTTCTGACAAGACAGGAACTTTGACCTGCAACGTCATGCACTTTAAGAAGTGTACAATCGCAGGAATTACCTACGGGTGAGTCATCACCCTTAAATTCAACCCTACCTCTCCTCCATGCTACTTGACGCAGAGCAGCTTCTTCACCACCGTCACTTCTCTACTTTCCTCTAATGTTTACTAATAAAGATTAATTTCTAGTCTAAAATGAGTTTTTTAAAAACAATTTTTATGGATCTTTTCATTAACTTCTCACATGCTCCTTCGGATCAACTAATCAACTGATTCGTCTCACAACAACAACAACAACCTCACCTGTCACCGCAGCCACTTTCCTGATCTAGACTGTGATCGTTCAATGGAGGA
>JBBMJM010112689.1:0-15921 GCA_037832705.1 Centriscus cristatus
CAAAGCAATGGGATCTTTCTTCTCAGAGACGATAAACAATAAACTCACCAAATACAAGTAGCTCTACTAATTGAGAACAACAGAGATATTTACAGTGTGCGTCCTGGGGTTTAGATTACGTTTAATGAGAACCTGAAAATGAATAAAAAGGATATGATGGCAGTCAGACAGTCAGAGGAGAGTGGAGATGAAAAACCAGATTCAGATGCATTCAGTCACCTCGAACAAACCCTAGCAGCACAAGCACCTTGGTGTATTAGTTTAGGATTTGGTTCTATTGTTGCAGCTCATCCTGCAGCCAAAGGCCCAAGACTAGCTGAGACACAGAGACAACAAACGTAGACTTCTGCTCGGGGCAGGTTGGTACACTAGAGACAGCAGCTGATGAGTTTCTTCCTTAGCTAACGATCACAGCAGCACGCTTAAAACCCCGTATTCCTATTTGGGTCTATGCTGTGGCCATAAATCAAGAAAACACAACCAGACTGTCACATTAGCTCTGAGTTCTGTTTCTGTTTCTCAGGCCACTTAAATATATCATCAGCAGAATATGCACAGATAAAGAAATTCAAAGGTGCTTTTTGATATGTTGTTATAGCAGGAGCTGGGGTGGTGAAGGAGACAATGAAACAAATGGATGGAAGGATAGATGGCTATACGATGAATTTAATTTCATTGGACATAAAGCTAGCATTTATTAGATTTTTCTCTGACCGTGCAGCATGCAAACAATAACCATGCCCTCCTTTCCCTCTCTTATCATAAATTACACACTTGGAGCTGCATTATCATCGTCCAAGCTTCTCACCATCATCACTAAAACAACCCAGGACAACTTCAAGAAAAGCAAGCGGGGAAAAAGCAGAAAAACCGAGAAAACTCTTCTGACATCGGTTACAGACAGTGCAGACTTGAGATAATTAACAGCAGGGTACTTAACTATGGTGGTATTTACATCATAGATCCTCTGCAGTGTGATCACTGCAGTCAAATATATCATGAGAATTGCTGTATATTTTCTGTAGAATCCATTCTAGATATGTGACTGCGTCCGTGTGATAAATGTCACAACTGGCTGACGGATGACTACAGGCAACACTGCATCCATTTACTCCACTAACAAGTGTACGAATCGTTGGTACAGCCACCCCAGCATCCATCTTCCCTACCTAGTAGAATTCCTCAGAAGGGGATGGATGAAAGACAGGAGTGGCGTGTTGGGAACTTATATTCAATAACAGAGGTGAAGTTGTACAAACCTAGCCTGTGTCTGCTGCTGTTAACATAATTGTCTAAACATTTACACAGTAAGAAAAAGAGAGAGACATGCGGGTGTGAAGAAATCAGGGCTGATCATTTCTCGAGAAACAATCTGTCACACACACTATGTCTGTGTGATTGCGCCATACAAATTGTCAGCACAACCAGACAAATCATTTTGGCGACAATAATTTTCCTCAGTATGTACTTCATTTAAATAGTCAAATGGCTTTTCATGACTTTATCGTGCTGCTCGCCTCAATCACAGTATGATGGAGTGTGTTAATTAAGAGCTCGTTGGGACGAACATTTTCACATGTTCATTCTCTCTCCACTGATGGGCTGAGGATTGGAAGTCAGTCCCCTCCATCTTCCATAGTTCAGGAAGCTGAGAGTAATGGGGGCTTTGTCGCTGGCTGGATCCAGGTCTTAGTGCAGCCGGTAAATCTAAAATTTCCCCATTGTGGGATAAATAACTGCATATTTTATAGCTTATCTTATATAGAACAACTGATAATATAAGGAACTAATCTGTGTGAGTTTGTCTCATTGTATTGAAATGTTTGTGGAAAGGAATTCTTCCATTTTGAAACATTTAGGGAAGGCTCTGGAGGTAGAGATTCCAGTCTCTCCGAGATTATGCTTATTGGGCGACCAATCACAAAGTGTCAAAACAATATTTTGGAAAAGTACGTCCCCACCAGACAATAAAAAATGGATTGAAAATATACCAGAAATATTGTCATACAAACAAATGTTAGTGAGAGTCAATAATGTCGAGGATAAGTGGGGGCCATGGCAACGTTTCTTCACCACGAGCCATTAGGAACAAATGGATATGAATTGAGGAGATGGTGTAGCTGTGACTGAATATTGTGTGTGAATTACTGTGTTGGCATCTATATGTATGTACCATATACCAGTGACCCACTGTAACCCCATCCAACACAACTTTCTCCAAGTAAGAAAGAAAAAGAAAAACTGTTGTGGAAAGGAATTCTTGAACATTTGTAAATAAATGAATGTGATTTACGGTAATTAATGACTTGAGATGTAGAGACTTATAAACTCCAGGGGGGTCTTTTTTGTTCCTCTGTCACTTGATAGTGTTCCTTATTTTGCGCGCAGCGCAGTGTCTCCACCTAGCGGACAACATCGGGAAAAGTTCTAAACCTATTGCCAATGTCAATCAATTGAGCGTTGAGCAGCGGTCAAGTCCATTCTGTGTATACAGTATGCATACACAACTAACAGTGGGTCCTACAGCTTCACCTACAGCCAGACCAAAATGAGTTCATTAGGGGCCAGCTGTACACAATCTGCATTTTAACACCCATCACAAACGATTGTGTTTTACACAATGCTTTCATGATGAATGCAATGTCACACTGTTCAGAATTAATGGCGAGATGAAATGAGTCGTCTGTCGGGGGCATGTCACACAGGAGATGACTGCCATTGAGTTAAGATGGCAGAATGTGTTTTCCCATTCATCGGCCTTACTCTAATATGTGCTGACAAGTTTATTGCCACGTCCCATCCGTGAATAAGCTGCAATTACTGTGACAAGTGCTGCTAGTCAGCAAGGCCACACCAAGGAGGTGTAGGACATGGGGAAAGAAGGGGGGCAAAATACACACAGGAAAACATCTAAATATATACATCAGTCTCACAACTGGAAAAGGAGCTTGGTGGGTGGTGGTACATTTGATAGAAACATAGAACCAATGCTTCAAATCACTTTTAGATGTACTCACTCAGTGTCACTCATTGTGCTTCTTTGTCTACCTTGTGGCTGGCGTTCGCGTCACAGCGGGTGTTCTGTGTGGCCTGAACGTGCCGCAGCTGTTGGTTTTTATTGTTCTTTATTCGGGTATTGCTGCTTGAAGAGTTGCTGTGTGTTGTGCTGGCTGTGCTATTGGTTCACGGTGGCTCACTTTATTCCTCAGCAGCAACTCAGCCCCCCGCTGATGGCTGCTATCCAGGTACTTGATGAACAGTGTAGACCTTTGTCCCTCTGCAGTGTTTCTCTGCAGCCTGTTACACTCTTTCTCGGCTCTGTTGGGAAAGTTCTGCCTGCGCACTGCAAGCACTTTTGGGCCTGGGTGTGTGTGGTGGTGCGCCACCCTTCAGCATTCAACGCTCTGGCGCACCGGGGCTGTATTGCACTGTATCGTTCTGTCAGTGATGCATTGTAAGCTCTCTATAAATTGTTTGTCTACAGATGATCCATCGGCCGTGTCGATCGCCAGTCAGCTCTGGTATATTTTTTGACCATATTGATTCTTCTTTCTTTCTAAGTTATTTATCGAGTTTTTTAGATTATTATCAATTGCTTGCTTTTGTTGTCTTATAAACATTGTTGGTTTGCTTTGATTCTTTTCTGTGTTTTCCACTATGGTCTCTCCATTTCCGGTGAGACCAAAGTGAATAAATGGATGTGTTGTTCTGTTTTAACCTTGTAAAGCACTTGTGCTACATTCTTAATGAAAGGTCCTTTATAAATAAAGATTGATTGATTGATGATTGGGTGCATTCAAACCTGTGGCCTTCCTAATTTCCTGGGGCTGAAATTCCCCCAGGTGGGGGAGGTTGGTGAGCAGCACCCTTTGCTTCTATTTAATTACAAAAGAGAAAGAAGTCATATTTGTTTACATCACACGTATAACTGACTGCAGCACATCCTTTCAAGGATGCAGAGACTGAATTGGGACACAAAATCATCTAGTAGAACCTTCTTTAAATCCCATCACCTTGTACACCTTTGCTTCTTTGTGTACAATGTCATCAAGGCCCTAACCCCCACCACGTCTAGAAAAATTCTGTCATACTGAATAGTTTTAATGTTAAAGGGAATTGTATTTTGGTGAAAAATGCTCACATTTCCCTGCATTATATTATATTTGATGTACGCATTCTACTTAAGTCTGGTCACAGTTTCCTGGAAATTACACTGCTTATTACTAGTGATCTCTATCACAGCCCAAAATCACACTTGAATTAGAGGTGCACAGCCTCTGCTAGTGACCAGCCAGCACTGTCAAGCTGTGACAGCCAGAGAGAACGTCATCGCTCTCCGATGTATTCATATTGCCACTGTTTGCGTGTCCTTTCGCCCTTTATTGCACTTCACTTCAAATTATAAAGAATTCGAATACCTTTGTATTCCATTGTATTTGTGTCCTATTCGTTATAATCGTCCTTTAAATTAACTACTTCTTCCACAAAACAGTAAACAGTTTTGTTCATTTTATAACTTCCAAAAGTCAAATGTTTCCTTTAATAACAGTATCAAGTATCAACTACTGGCTCAAGGCTCCTCCTTACATACAGTTTTGACAGCAGTACTGCAAGTTGGAATTTATTTGCCGCTCACATACTCTACATATTTGTCGTTCTCGTGCTCTGAATACAGTTGGTACGTTATGTGATAAATGAACTGCGGTTACTGCAAATATCGCAAACTGTTAAAAGTCAGCGAAGCACCTTTGTTAAACAGTTATTGTTTGCTACTAACACATTCAGCAGTGCATTTTCTTCCCTTTACTTCAACCTTGAAAGATCAGGAGTACATGGGAAAAGGCCAAATGCTATTTGAAGTGTACATAAGAGACAAGACGTCTTCCCAACATGATACAGAACTGAGGAGAATTACAAAGGGACAGCTCCTCACACAGTTTTGTGTATTTGTGCAGTTTTTGTAAATTTGACAGTTGACTGTCTCATTAGGAGTTAAAACAAGAATTTGTGTGACAATATGAAAATCTCAGCAAGAGTCTGGAGAGAAGAGACATTGAGATTTCTATTCACCAATGGCTTTGATTTGAAATTCTCAAATACAAATCACACTACAGTTGCCGATTTTAATTGAGATAGGTTGGGTGCAAGTGTTTCATCCTTGAACTGAAGCAGGTTTGTTGTGTGTGAGCGAGTCAGTAGGATTCGGGCCACTGCAGCAGACCCATTTGGCACAAACAGCGAGACTCAAAAGCCGACTCGTCATTGCAGATGAAAACACACAGACAAACATTTATTCATCCATTCATTTTCTTACACTTATTCTGTTCATGGGTCGTGCTGGAGCTTATCCCAGCTGTCAACAGGTTGGGGTACACCCTGGAAGAGTCACCAGGTCATCGCAGGGTCACATGAAAGACAGACAACCATTCATGCACACACACACACACACACTAAGGAGCAAGAGTGACCAATTAACCCCCTTTTAGAGGAGGTGAAGAACCTGGAAAGAACCCATGCTGACACATGCAAGCAAACTCCATACAGAAAGAGTTCAGGCCAAGAAAAGAACCTGGGACCTTCTTGTAATGGGGCAACAGTGCTGAATGTTTCCTGTATCAGACTCATTGATCATTTAAAACCAACTTCACTCCATTTTAGGTGTTTGTGTGTCCGGCGTGTGCACGCTGTATGTCACCGTGTCACATCAAAAAGTTTGGCAGAGTTCAGTTGTGGGAACAGACCAGTTGAGGGCCCTTTCCTAAGTGGGACTCCCAACAAGCCATTCATTGCTCATCTCTGCCGCCTCCTTACATCTTGTTGGCCTATTCTGTCAAAGACACACTTACTGCAGCCTTTATCTTCCTGCCTACTTGTCGTTCTTGGCCTTGGTTTCACCCCACATTCCCTGTCATTTCCCCCTTTCACACACACTGCAGGAGAAATTACAGGACAAGAGGAAGAGGGTAGGGGCCCCCAACGAGTAGGAGCCTGTGTAATTAACCATCTCCTCTGCAGTTCTCAGGGTCGGCTGTCCTGGAGTCGTGGGTCTGTTGTGGAATACTGGACTTGGTGAACTTGTTTTGTCTGACAATGGTGTTGAGGTCAATTAGAATTTGATTAATTTAAATAATTGAAATAATAATGGAACACAAAGGCTAGACTCTGAATACCGAAGGGGAAAGGAGGGGAGAACAGAAATCAACACTCTCATAAGGAGGTGCGAACCAACACACATGGATTGTAACTGAACTGAAAACTCCCTAATCGGGGAAAGGGAAAACTTAGAGGATCTAAAGAGAAAGCGCAAAGCTACAAGCTAAGCATTGGCTGGACAACTCAAAGACTACGAAAAGTACGAAACTTTGGAACTCACTCAAGGAAAAAACTTGACTCACTTGAACTTGGGTACAGGCACGACTTTGACGATTACAATTCATAACAAAAGACTTGACCGGCTTAAATAGGGAGGAGGGGAAGCAGGTGAAAGCAATGAGGGTAATCAATGGAGGGAAGGACAAGGTGACAGCAATGACAACAGAGAATGAATTTCAAAACAAAACAGGATATGGAGCAGGCAAGAACATAATAACATTGGCTAACTTGACCCTCATGACAAGAAGCATCTTTAATGATGAAAGCACAGTGATCTGTTTGGGTTTGAATTCATGATAAATGGCTGTCAAAAGGTGACCAAAAGGTAATTGGCAATATGTTCTGAAGTCAATCCACTGAGTGTGTCATGAAGGGAATCTATTGTCACTGTTCTGTTTGGTTTCATAACCCTGCTCCTTTATTCTCCTTCATCATCCTTCATCCTTATTCAACATATGATAGTTAAATAAGGTATAGTTACCCTATACCCTCTGAAACACCATTATTACAAATGTGCTACCATAAATGACAGTGCTTCATTGTTGAATCCAAGTACTAGTAATAACCTTGTATTGAATCAGCATCAAACAACTGTAGCAATCAAGATAGTGTTGGGTAACATTTAGAGAGAGTCTTGTACTTTACTTTAGCAGAGGAGAGGGATCTTTTGAGAACAATCCAGTCCAGCTCCTATTTCACTTGTTGCTTCTCTTCTCTTCGATCAAGAACTGACACACAGCATGTCAGATTGGTGTTTAGATTTTAAATGAACCAACTGATGGGCCTTGCCTTTCACACAGATCTGATCCTTCATTTGCTGGGGATTGTCAGTGTCCTGTCCCTGCAACAGGTTTGGTGAACATTTGTCTTGTGCTTCTTTCATTATTATTGGTATCATTTTTTCTTTTTCTTCATCTTCTTCTTTCGGCTTTTCCCTCTTGTTTATATTTTTTATCATCATTGACGTTGGTATTGCCTTTAATTGCCACTCTGCTCCCTCAACATCCTTGGCTGAATAACTTAGGACACCAAACTCTATCCTGGATATCCTCTTCACCATGGAGGTTCTGGTGAAGAAGAGGGTCAAGTTCTGATTGACCCAGACCAGACACAGGTACTGGTGCTCTTTGTCACCATGGTCACTGGCCTGCCACAACTTGTCAGGTGACTTGACGGTCATAACAACATGATCAGCAATCAACATACAAGATGTTCCAGTCATACCAAGAGTAGACTGCAGAGGTAAATACACCACCGTCCTGCAATAACAATTTATGCCACCAGAGGCTACTGATGCTCAGTTTAAACAATGAAATGTGTCTTCAAACACCTTCTTGTTCCTCATTAATGATCAGTTTGTTTACATTATTTTCACCTCCTTGTGTTGTTAGTCAGACATATTTTATTCGATTTTTCCCCCCAAATGTTTCAGTAAACAATACTTGTAAAAAATTAGACCAAGAGCAGCCCTGAGGATCTTCCCCTTGAAAATCAATAATCGAAAAAATCTATAATTTGCAAATTATATTGAACATTATTGATATACCTGGAGAAATCCACGATTGCAAGCTGCAAAACACCACAGTGTCTCATTAAAGGATGATTGCTGTTGTCTAATCAACATTTCTTTGCAATGAACTGGAAGCAGAGTAACATCCAGTTCCAAGTTCACAGAATAAGCTAGTACTGACTCATCATCAAGTATCAGGAAAAGATGTATGTCATCATACTAAACATGTGCTTATTCAGGAAAATGAGGAAACTCCACATATACACACTTGCCACACCCCAGAAACACAAAATCCACATCAACCTCTTTTGTCATATTGCAAAAGAAAATGAAAAGAAGACAACTTTCCACAGCGAAGCTGATTGTCTTACATTCCAAATTAGTCACACTGCGAATATGGTGGACTTTACAAATTGAGAGTAGTTGGTGTAGCACCCATGGACTAGGTGCGTTTACAGTCGGTGCCTGAGTGCATATGGAGGGATGAATGGTGCTCCGTCATCTTGGACAGTACGTAATCCTGGTCAACTAGGAAGCGATGCAAGTTGTATCCCGCCGGAACATGTTTTCTTGGGAATCAAATCCACTGCCTTGTGGTCCCAAGCAGACTTCTCAAACTCTTCAGGCCACAGCTGCCTTGAACAGATCACATAGCATCAGTGGAGCAATTGGGACAGAGCATGTGCGTGTCTGGGGTAATGACCCCTGCTTTGTCTCTGCTCCATCCTTGTTTGTTTGCTTCATATCCAGGAGGTGGGACAAAGTGGAGTCAGCAGCAAGAAGAGATTCAACTGCAGTGTGGGAGCTGAGAGGTTTACAAAGCCAGGTTAGCCCATCTCTCATTCTTAGCTCCCACGGGCCCTGGTAGGTTGGTTTCAGTTGTTGTTGTTTTACATCTGAAATTGGGTTTCAAAAAATATTACTGAATATGTTTTTTTCTTTCGCTTTTGCCTAAACCATGAGACAACCCTCCGGAGGGTTATCACAGAGGCATTATGAGCCACATTAGTGAATAAACATGTCTGCTTTGCACCCTGCTTGAACTTCAGTTTTAGTCAGCGAAGGCGTTATCACTGAGAAACAGGAACTCCATTCAGTTGGACGTGTCAGAAGGAAGGAACATCCTCACACAGATAGACGAGAAAAAGAGCTCCTCCCTGTGGTTATAAGACACAAGTGTCCCGAAAGACACCCCACCACCACCACCACCACCACCACCACCCTTAGCAACGGACCAACATGGCAACAGTGTCTATGCATGGAGATAGCGTTGGGTACCATTTAGAGAGAGTTTTGTACTTTCAGTCCTTACAAAACATTGAATATACAAAAAATACAAAAAACGAATAAACTCAGACACCAGATTGCTTTCAGACTTTTAATTATCCATCAACGATGAGTTAATTTAGCAGAGGAGAGGGATCTTTTGAGAACAATCCAGTCCAGCTCCTATTTCACTCGATGCTTCTCTTCTCTTCGATCAAGAACTGACACACAGCATGTCAGATTGGTGTTTAGATTTTAAATGAACAGACTGATGGGAGTCGGTTGAAACAGGGGACATCGCTCCAACACTTCTTCCCTGTGAGAATGTCAGCAGACACACTAGTTAGTCAACAACAGAAGACCCCAAACTGTTCATTAGCCAAGGTAGATGAGAGTGAAGAGTGATGGTCGACTGTACCTCATGACACTTGTAGCCTCCACCCCAGGCAGAGCCAAAGTCCTGTGTGCTTTGATATATCACCTGCTGGATCAAATTATTCTCTTCGACGTTGCGCATAGACGCCAGGTTGCTTCTCATGGACTGACAGTTTTTCTGCAGGTACAGTTAGACAGATGTGATGAAATGATTGTTTCCTGTAGAGGAAGAAGAGGAGACTGGGATGTTCTTTTTATTGGAGGGAAAACACACGACAGGTGTCACGTGAGAAGTTTACGTAAGAAGAGGAGAGAAGGAGGATGTCACACTGTTAATAATCATGAAGGCAGAAGAAAAGAAGTGGAAGGAACACAGACAGGAGTCACAGCAAACCTGCTAAAGAACAGTGTCTCTTGAACTTTCTCAGGTGATGCCTCAGCCCTCCCGTGTGGACCAAAGAGAGACACCACTCATATACACGCACTCTCCGTCAGAACCGTCTGTTTCTGGGCACAAAGACCAATACTTACCAGAAATGCTGGCCTTTTCAAAAACAAATATTTAAGCACACCATAACCTGCAAAGGCCACGACCTTTAATCGGAACAAGCAGGAGATGGCGATCAAACAAACATTCCCGACAGCTTTTGGCCGAGGTAGCAAAGCTGGTGACTAAAGTGCAAGAGAGAAGTAGTTACACTAAATAAACCAGATTCATAATCACGTTAAGAGGAGCTGGAATAAGCAGCGAACATAAATGACATTTGGCGACATGAAAACTTTCTGCATTTGTGCCACAATCACGTGGAGCGTTAACTTGAGGGGACAACACATTCAGTACTGATCGCTTTCTGCCTGTAACTGGGACCTGGACTTTGGGAAACTGTTGTTCTACAGAGACATGTTTTCAACGAGCACTAATGTGAATGAATGCAGTTCTTTTGCCTTTCACACTGATCTGATCCTTCATTTGCCAGCTAGCGTTTTCATCGTTCTTAAGGACGAGCCAAACCTGATGGAAGCACAAACGCTCGCGCTGTGTTCAGTTACTAAAAAATTCAAATCATTCAAAAAATAACCTGTTTGTTTTTTTCGTTTCAAAAGTAATTGAAACATATATTTCACAAAAATAAATATATTTAAGTGTTCTTAATAATGTAAAAATGTAATACATTTTATTCATTATTATTCAGTTAAATTATAAAAAAACATTCATTAATTATAATTAAACTAAGTCATACTATTTCAGTGGATCTATATGGTGACAAATACTGACATGTTCTCGAAGTTAGTTAATTAGTTCAATTCAATATGCCAACATTCCTACTACTATTGTGTCCATATCATGCTTTATGGGTGACCAAACACAAATAATGGGAGTGTCAAAACATGACTTTGTAGTTATAGAGGTCAGGTCATAGCAGCCTGAAACAGCCTCAGGTTATGGACAAGTATATTCCCCATCAGACCATAAAAATTGATTGAATGCAATAGCTTCATATATAACCAGCATCATAATAGCGACAAGCCAATGTTGCCGAGAGTTAATGACGACAGGTGAGAAGACAAGAGATGGGGCCATGGGACCATTTCTTGACTACAGGCTTACATGACTTAAGACGGTACAGCTGTGACTGACTGTTCGGGTTCTAACTTGTGTGCGTAAATGACTCTGCATTAGCATGTATAGGTCATCAGAAATCCACTGTGACCCCACCCACTTTAGCTGTCTTAAAGAAAGAACAAAGTTAAATTAAAATTTACTATGAACTACAATATTTTATTTAGTTTGAATCCACATATTAGTTTTCCACTTTTAATTTGTTGGGTTTTTTTTTTTTTACTTTTCACATTAAGACAGCTCAGTGAGATGGGGTTACAGTGGATCCCTCATGTCTCCTCAATTCATGACCCTGTTCTCACAAGCCAGTAAAGAAATGGTCCCATGGCCCCCTCTCTTCTCCCTGTCATGAATTCTCACCAGCCTCCGCTCTACAGCGCCATTTGTCATTTTCCATCCATTTTTCATAGTCTGGTGGGGATGTACTTTTCCATTCCATGGCCACTGGGACCATCCCGTTGTAACTGCAAAATCATGTTTTGACTCTCACATATTTGTGTTTGGTCATCCAATAAGTACCATATAATCTTCACCAGAGCCTCCCCCAGGTGTTTTATTAGTTTTACCCAATATGGGTAAATCACATTAGGTCCCCATAGCACATGTGCTGTAGGTTTGAATCCAAACCAATCTAAATCACTAGAGCAATGTCAAAGAGCCAACAATTGAACTGCCACAGAAGAGACTTTAGTCAACATTTACTTGGTGATAGTTGTCAGGTCGATAAAGTACACAATGTGCCAAAAAGCAAATAAAGTTGGAGCAGTCCGGGTATGTGTCCACTCCAGACAAACGCAGAGCTGCTGCTCTTTTAAACAATACTCACAATGACTCTTTGAACTAGTGTGAATGGCAAACGTTATAAGAATGAATTATAAAAGTTGACAACAATAATAAAATAATCTGACTGCATATTGTACAAGCAGCCTAAACTATTCGCGCTGTTAAATCTTGATGTAAAATCCAGGAAAAGTCCCATTCGAACCGAGGAGTAAAATAAAAAGGTAGTAAGTACACTGACAGGGAGAACAAGGAACAGAACCAGTCTCCCCTAGTCCGAACGCAGCGTCAGTCCTGGTACTCGGTGTATTTTTTGGCCGAGCCCTGCACCTTGCTAGCGGGGTATTTCAGTCTGTTCAGGGCCATTTTGCGTAGCACAGCCTGGGGAAGGTCGACGCGGCACTTCTCGGCGAGTTCCACCAAATAGATCATCACGTCGCTTAGTTCGTGGGCCAGCTGCTCCCGTTCGGTGTCTGTCCAGTCCGGCAGTCCCTCGGCCACCTCGCCCCGCCACTGGAAGAGCTCCGACACCTCGCCCACCTCCCCGACCATCGCCAGCAGCAGATTGCGGGGCTGGTGGAACTGGTTCCAGTCCCGCTCGTCGGTGAACTCCGCTTGCATCCGACGGATGTCCTCCACGGTGGGCTCGGGGCTGAACGTGAACCTGTCCACCGCCCCAGTTTCTTTCCTCTGCGGCATGGCTCGGGATGGACCGTCTGTTGCGGCACCGTTCGTCACAACTGGCTGAGGGCTGCTGTTGTCACAGCTGCCGTTTATGGACTCGTCCTCTCCGTTTGTACCCAACATATCGTAACGAACTTTCCAACGGACTGAATGGAAACACACGTTTCAGAGCTCTCTAACTATTTGACAGCGTGTGGACAAGTCCCGCCAAGCGTTTTCAAGCCGGAAGTTGCGACGCGTTTAAAGCACTCTGGGTTTTGTAGTTTAAATACGACTAACTGGCTTTAAAACTAGGTATAGAAAAACTACAATTCCCATTGTTTGTTGTTGTCGTCTGAAGGACAACATGGCTGCCTTCTCTGGACCAGGAAGCGAGGCACTAGGCAACATGATAAAACAGAAATTAATGCTGTTTCCAAAGACCCCATTTATAATCAGGAGGATAAACACATCATGTCCGCGTTGTGAGAATGAACTAAGGCTGGGAGCAAAGAGGTTGGTGACAGTTGGATCTCTTTGTTTGTGAAATAGTATAGTTGCATAGTATAAAAAAGCATCAGTGCACTTTTTTCTATCACGAATAGAATAATAGAATAGAATGCTGGTCATAGGCTTAATTTAGTTTATTTTGCAAATATGTTTGTTTGTTTTTTAAAGCAAATATCAACCAAAGGAAAGCCAGCTGGCATAACTCAGGATTCTTTCTCAAATATAGAAAAGGTTATGCATGTCCTAAAATCTGACTCTCTCTTCCCTCAGTTCTCCTCAGCGTCTGGTGGGAGTGGTTGGCTTGGAAATCCATGCTCAGATTCACTCCAACACCAAGCTGTTCTCTGGCTCAGCAGTTCATTTCTCAGCTCCTCCAAACTCCTTGGTATCATTCTTTGACGCATCGTTACCTGGCACATTACCTGTAAGTGTAGTGTAGCTTGTTGTGTCTGCGCCCTAACCTGTCTGTTAATCAGTCAACCATCATTTTCCAGGTCCTCAACAGGCGATGTGTCGAGGCTGCAGTGATGACAGGACTGGCTCTCAACTGCACTATAAACAGGAAGTCTTATTTTGACAGGAAACACTACTTCTATGCTGATCTTCCTGTAAGTATTGATGGCTACCTATCAAAGTAAAAGATAACGATTCATTTTATTTCGGGTCATATCGCTCTTACCTTATCTCTTATCTCTGTCTTGTTTGGAGTTTATTCATTATCCCCACATACTGTGAAACAAAACCTAGGTAGTGATAGAACTGTATATTTGCTCCTTTGATGCAGCAATGAGATGAGAGATAACAGACTGGGCCTGGTTTGTTTGGTGTGCAGTGTGTCTGACTCAACAATTTGTATTCAGCCTTGCCTCAATGATTGTGGATATCAAAGGGGTCCAGATCTTGCAGAGATGTTTGGAACCTCTGCTCAGTGTGATTTGTAGAGCTTACTGTGTCCATCAGATGTCTTATTCTGTAGACAGCAGTAGTACCTATATCAGCACATACAGTACATCAACTCCCCTGACTGCCACACACTAACAGATTCAGTTAGACATGGAGGCTTCTGATGACCTGCAAGCGTGTTTACATAATCCACCTCACGTAGAAAACTAAACTTGTATTGTCAGTATACAATGGATTGTACAAGGAATCCTCTAGAGGTGTGTTTCTCAGACCTGTTTTAGCTGTAGCGCTGGTGATTGATTGTGTCAGTCGGCCTCGTAGTACAGAATACCAATGACAAACAGCCTCCGATCTCTGGCATGTCCTCGCTCTCTTCAGCGAAAGTAGGACTGATGTGTAGTTCTTTTGATGCAGTTGCCATAGTAACAAGGCAAATCAGGACTCAGGGCAGCAGATATCTGAGGGATGCAGGAGTGGATGAAATATTTATGTGGGTGCTTTTGCAATTGGAAGCCTTGAGTGAAATGGCGGCGCTCCTGCTACAATATAACAAAGGCCCATCCAGTCAGCCTGTGCTGTGTTGAGCTGAAGCTGACTCCCAAACCTTTCCATTGACCGATGACACTCACTGCTGCATTCCATGAGTTCACGGACAGTCGGGGTAGGGCGAGTTGTCCTCCAACTGTAAGGCTTGAAATCCTTGGTACCTTGTGTAACACACATAGGAATTTGTTGTGGCTTTTTTGTGTGTGAATGAGCTTCTTTTTTCACAAGTAACAAATAACAGGACCTAAAAAAACACAGTGCAATGATAAATAAATATAAATATAAAGTGCAGTGTTTAAGTTCAAGGTCGGGCCGGTGCAACAGTTTACCGGTGACGTGCTGGTGCCACGAGGGGGCAGGCGTGAGAGGGAAGCCTGGCTGCTGCGGGGTGAAAAACATGGTTAACGGTGACATAACTGTGGAATGTGAACATGTGGGGAGAATGGTCACAAACGCTGCACTTGGTATTGACGTATTGATTCACTGTCACTGCTCTCGTTTTGGAAAAAAAACAAAACATGAAACCACAATCTATTCATTCAAACAGATTTCCATTCTCAGCTGGAACAAAGAGTCAGTTGAGTGATGTATTAAATTCCATTTGAAAAATGAACATTTCATCCTGCCAACATATTTCAAGTACTGAAGAAGTTATTGGTAAGTCCAGTGTTGGGGTAAATGCCAACAAAATATTCAAAAAGTACAGAAAACCAAAAGTCGTAGGGACATTTCTGGACCACACACGGTGACTGAACGTGTATGTATTTGTGTCATCAGGCTGGGTACCAGATCACCCAGCAACGGCAGCCCATTGCAGTCGATGGCATGCTGACCTACAGCCTTCTTGGAGGGAAAAGGAGGAACCAGGTGATCAGAAAAAGCGTCCGCATCAAACAGATTCAGCTGGAGCAGGACAGTGGCAAGAGTCTTCATGATGACGTCCACGGTCAGACACTCGTCGACCTCAACCGCGCAGGTAACGGGTTGGTGTCGACAACAAAAGTCGTGCCAGAGATGTGAAGCTGCTCGTGGTCAGGGGTAGGTCTAATGGAGCTGGTGATGGAGCCGGACATGACCTGTGGAGAGGAGGCAGCGGCCGCTGTCAGAGAGCTTCAGCTCATCCTGCAGGCCCTGGGCACCTGTCAGGCCAACATGTCCGGTAGGGAAATAATCCTTTTTCACTAAATCTCCCTCTGAATGCTGAGGATGTGACTCGACTCCCCGTGTGAATGTTTTTCTCTTCTCTCCCTCAGAGGGCCAGCTGCGGGTCGACGCCAACGTGTCCGTGCACACACCTGGTGAGCCGTTAGGCGTCAGGGCAGAGGTGAAGAACATCAACAGTGTCCGGTACCTAGCCAGAGCTATAGGTAAGCTA
>JBBMJM010112698.1:0-12846 GCA_037832705.1 Centriscus cristatus
TCAGTCCTGGACTGGTTTATTCCTCAAAGACCTTAGTTTCATACAAACATGGTTTCTGATTTGTGAAACTTTCATTCCATTTGTGAAACCCCAACAAAGGAACCACTATTTTCACGGACAATGGGTCTAATTTCAAAACTTCAACTATACTTCAACTACACAATCCTGGACGTCCACAAAACAGGTAAAACGGTTTCTGATCTGTGAAACCTTTTCTCTGTTTGTCCATTTGTGAAAATAGAGCTTTGAAGAGTTTTGCTCTCAAATGTTAACATTAACATATAACGTTTTAATACATCCAGCAGTTTTGTCCTTATATTAAATAGGTTCCTCATCAAAAACAACCAAGACATTCTGCAGTAACAGCCGGAGATACAGAGAAGGACAAATCAGCACATCATCACCGTCGCTCCCGTTACAGAGGACCCGGAGGTTGGAATCGGAAGCTATGTTAGTTATGTTAGCTTGACGCCGGGCTAGGTAACGGCAAGAATTAGCTTCTTCAGAAGTCACTTCCTGGCCTCCGCGTCCTGTGACAGGTCTTTGCTGGAGCAGCCAGCAGCCAGCTACAGCCCAGGAGCTGACAGGTGACCTGCTGTGGGCTCGCAGCGGTCTGAATGCTAACGGGAAGCTGCTCATTCTCTGCTAAGGCTAGCTCCGGTTAGCCGAGCCCTATGCTACCAGCGTTACCTTTGGCTCTGTCCGTTGGGAACAGCTTCTCAGCTTTGTGAAGAAATTTTAACGCCTTCTCTTTGTCTCCGGCTTCGATTGCTTTCGACGCTATTTTAATACATTTCTCGGCCTCGTCTCTGTTCCCTTCCATCTTCGTTCCTCTTCCTCCTCTCGGCTGGGTCAGCTGATCCCCAATCACATACCACGTGGTTGGCTGTGACGTCACAGCAACAACCAATTTACTCAGTGAAACTTTGGACAAATGACGTGAGATGACAGCTCCTTCTCAGGCATTACTTTTTTACCCGCCTGTACACACAGGTCTATTAGATTAACACGTGTCCCTTTGTGACAGTTGTCTCTATATACTGGGTTAAATTGTAGGCAAGTGGACTTCTAGTTTGCTTGGAGACGGTTCTCCACTCATCCGAGAAACTTCTTTACTTCTTAACTGACTAGTGGGGAGTCCTACCGGTAGTACGAAGTTGGGTTACCTCACACAAAGGAGTGTGAGTATCAGGCCCCCCTCCATTACCTTCAGTCATCTGAGGGTGAAGCCCATGGCTTACCTGAAAGGGGTGTGAATTTCGGGTTTGGGGTTGTTGTCCTCTCTGTTGATCTTCTTGTTGCATTTGTAGAAAGTCCTTTCTGGGTCCAATTTCAGGGTTCTTACCTGAAGTCTTGTGAGTTCTTAATTCGTGAGAATGGTCGTTTCACAATGTTGTAGGTCAGCGGTCCCCAACCCCGGGCTGAGGACCGGCACCGGTCCGTGGGTCATTTGGTACCGGGCCGCACAGAAAGAATAAATAACTTACATTACCTCCGTTTTATTTATTTCGGAATCTGAACGATGTTTTATTTTGAAAAATTGCCCGATTGTCTGTCATGATTTATTTTTATTAGTATGTTTAGAAAATACCAGTTTTCATGCAGGTCATACCATATTATTTTGTTGGATTTATCCGCCACACCTTAAAAGGTCGGTCCCAGAAAATATTGTCTGACATACCAGTCCGTGGGGCAAGAAAGGTTGGGGACCGCTGTTGTCGGTGACTGAGTTGATGCTGCTGAAAATGTGTCTTAGTCCCCCCCCCTTGTGGAACCTGGAGAGGCTGTAAATGCGGGGTCATCGCTTCTCCTTGGTGCTAGATCCTTTTCCAGCTGCTGAAGAAGGTCGACAACCTTCTTCTTGTAGTGGCTGGTGGGAACCCGCTACAGAGCTTCAGAGGTGGAAGGAATTCTTATGAACCACTCTCTCTCATTCAAAAGTTCAGAATGAGTGAATAAAGTTGTACAGAAATTCAGCTTTTCTATTCATGTCAGTTCACCAACAAAATGCACAGACGCTGTCCGGCTGAACAACTTTATTCAAAATATGTATCAGATAGAATAAAAGAATAATAATAATGTCCCCAGCAGGCGTTTTATGTATTATTTGATTACCTGAAGGCGACATATTAATGTTCTTGACAATAATGATTTTGATAAACATGGTGGCTGAGAGCTCTGCTCTAGCACATTAGAAAAGTTTGGATGAGATCCCTGGGCTGCTACAAAGACAATTGTCTGGGGATTTCTTGCGCTGAAGTCAACAGGCTTGGCAGACAACTCCTGTCCTCCCATTTGGAACACCGAGCGTCCTTTGGAGGACCTTTTTACGCTGGTGTATGTGACGGGGGGAGTCTGGGGGAAGAGCCCATGGTGTTGAGTGCTGCATGGATGCGGAAGTGGAGCCTGGACTCCATGTTGTAATCTTTGTAGTTCATCCTGTCAATTAGAGCAATGTCAGTAGCTGATTTTGAGCAGAGACACGATGACTACAGCGTAACCGTCCTCGAGTGATGAGGTTCAGGTCGTGCTGAACGCTGGAGACAGCTCCAATGCACTGAGATTGGTTCTAAATGCAGCTTCATTAACACCGATCAGCTGGGAAAGTGTCATGTGATCAGGGTCTCAGAAGCGAAAAACACGTACTTGACATTTTCCATCGCAGAGATGGCCTTGTCGACGTCGCCTCTCTGCTTGTGCAGTAGGCCCAGCTCATACATGGTGAACGGCACCAGGTAGCTGTCATACTTAATGTCGTTTTCACTGAAAACAAACAAAAACGTTCGGTTGAATCAGTGGATTCTACTCAGTGAATCAGCTCAACTATATAATTATAGTTAATAGAAATAAATAAAATGAGAAGCCTATGACGTAAAATGACCTAAAATGGTCTGGTGAATGATCTGCGTGGCAGCCATAACTATTTGTTACCAGTACGTTGTCAGCCCCTTTGTGGTTTTGACCTCACCTGGAAATGATCTGATTGAAACAGAGTTCAGCCTGGACCAGATACCCCAGCTGTCGGAGACACAGTCCCTTCAGCAGCTGAACCACACACTGGTCGTCGAGGTGATAATCTGAAGGGTCTGCACAGCCAGGACAGAATGCCGTTGAGGAGCAAGCGAACCAAAAACATGTTCAGATATGTTTCCTCTCACTTGGATCATCTCTCAACTGCTCCTCTGCGACCTCCAGCGTCGTCAATATGCTTTTTGTCAAGTCGACTCGTTTGCCAACGATGGCGAAGCCGTTCCACACGTACATCATTTCCTGAGACATAGGGACGATTGTTGTGGGACACCAAGAATTTGTCTCCATGTGCCGGTTTACTGGAACATGTGCCAGTCCTCACCAGAGCGGGGACCACCAATTTCACAGGGGTGGGGGATGCATAGCGCTGTGCTTTCTTTGCTGCAAACTTCTCAGTCGGGATGGACTTTCCAGCAATCTTGATTCTGAGATCATCCACCTGCCTAGGAATCAAATCAGTCACTTTATTTCAATTTTGTAAAGTAGATATGCACCGGTAAACATCGTCAGCTTACATACCGGAATAATGCCACCACGTTTTCTCCCATTTCTGTCACTTCTTCCTCTGGGAGCATGGTTAATATGGCGGCTTTCTGGAAAACATAGACGGCCTACAGGACAGCGTGTCGTCAACCAGCATGCCATCAACACGAACATCCATCAAAACGTAAAATCAAGCGACCTGAGACCACTTGCTCTCTTTGCAGAGTAGATCAGCATATCGGTAAGCTTCCTTCCATCTTTGCTGGAAGGAGTACGCCCACATCAGCTCCCAGTAGCACAGGTGGTGAATCTGACGCCACTCCTCCTGGGCGGTGATACATGCTAGGAACTTCTCCTGGGCCTGGAGAAGAAAAAAAGAAAAAATATCTTACAGGCTTTTTCTATTGAATTAAAAGAAAAAACAAAACAAAACTTCTGTCACTTATCATCAGTACTCACAAATGTGACGTTCCCTTTGAGCAAAGCGATTCTTGCTGCATAGAAAAGCATGAGGGCTCCCTGTGAACCAAAAGAGCGGATAATCATTAAAACGTGATTGGACAAGACCACCACAGCGCTACATGTCCTCAACCAAGGTGCCGCCGCCACGAGAATAGGCAGTTTTGCAAAGAGCTCACATTAGGGAACTTCTTGGTGTAAGGCTCCAGCAGGGCTTCGGCCTCAGTTAGGTTCCCCTCACCGGTACCTGAAGGATACGGACAGTGTTTGACTGCGAAAAGTAACAAATCACACATTTGACTTTGTAGCTTTGGTTTCGTTACCCAGAATCACTGTAACATAGAGATGAAACATCAGCAGAGTCAAGGTGCTGAGGATGGAACGGAGGCTGTTATTGGACGCTCCCTCCCTCAGCTCAGACAAACCCACCTCCTGCAGAATGATTCACACGACATTCACCGCCCAGCATTCATTCACGACCTCCAAATACTGGTAGTAAACAGAAAGACACGTACTCGGTCTCCTGAGAAGCCCAAGAACTCCATGAGTCTGAGGACTCTGGCTGGAAACAGAGACAGAAACTGGCAACAAAAAGAAACACTGAATCAGGCTGATTCTCTCATGTTATCATAACCCCAAACCATGTGACCCTGCATCATTGAGAGCGATGTCACAAAAAACTGGATTTTCATTGTATAGGTCTTTTTTATGCTTTATTTAACTCATGGTTTGTTTATACTACTTTATCAAGTCCTTATGCATCATTGCCCTGTGAATAATAAAATATGACTATTTAACTGGTTGTTCACAATTGGTCAGATTATACAACAGAAATTCTTTGGGGGGTGTACAGATCGTGTCAGATTATTACTATCGTCACGGTGGTGAGTGCTGATTGCTCTTTCCACTTCCTCCATTGTGTCGGTGAAGAGCTCTCACCAGATTGAACGACCCAATGCCCATGTGGACTCCGCCCCTGAAATGAATGTGCGTGCTCTTCTGTTTGTCCTCTGCTTTTGTGGCGTTCGCCATGGCCCAGCACTCCCTGGGCGCGAGACAAAAAACGCCATTACAGACAGAACAATGCTTGGCTTCCTGGAGGAAGTTGCACTTACTTGTAAATCTGATAACTGTTTCGGATTCTCATGCCACCTTTGATGAAGCCGATTATGGTCTCATCAAGGAAGGTCAGCGCCGCCTTCTGCAGGAGCACTTCAGCGTAGCACAGCTCCGCATGCATCTCCTCTGGAAATGACATGTTGGGGTGAAAAAAAAAAAAAAAGGTCAACTAAGTTACCACTTTAAAGATTATTGGAAAAATACAACCTTTAGATCCACAATGGGTCTTTGTATTTGTATGTAGTGCTGAGATTAGTTTGCAGAGAAGGGTCACTCACCTTCTGTCAGATTGTCAGCTGGTTGTCTGTACCACATGTTGGCTAAAGTTTCCATTATTCCAGATTTCTTTCTAAATCTGAACACAAAGCAACGGATCAGTCCCCTCCAACTATACTGAGGACAGGTATACTGTAACCTGGACGCTGCGGCTCCAGCTACTGACACACTGACCTCTGACATGTTTGCAGTGATTCATTTAATGATGTCATGGCGGCATCCATGTCATTTGGGTCAAAGGTCATGCCGGCCTGCATCACTAGGATGCTGCTGTATCCCATTGCGTGGTACATGCTCTGATTCTTCCTGAAAGGGGACAAATGACATCTATTTACTTGCTGACAATTTGGAAATGTTCAACGTGATAGATTTGTCCTAAACATCACTGACTTACCAGGGTTTAAGTAGAGCTAAAGCATCACCGAACCTGTTGTTGAGGAAAAACTCAAGGGCGATTGAGCATTCCTGCACCGAAGTCTCTAAATCCATAGTGAGCATCCTGGAGGAGATCGTGACATATATATATATATATTTTTTACTTCCATCATGTATGTCACAAAAATGAAAGTGTTTGAGTTGAGGAGTCTCAAAGACATGGTTGTCACAAAAACAAAATATCTAGTATAATCTGATAGTATAGAACTTGGAAAACATGTAATTATTTTTACATTTCGTTTTAAAAGAAAAGAAGCACAAAAAGTACATTATTGATTGCATGCAGATTTCTTAGTATAAGCAAATGACCTAAATAAACAAACGTGTATTGATTTGTTTGGGCTCGGTACTGACATCTAGTGGGTGATCCGTGCATTACAACAAACCAGATTTCCTATCCTGTCACGTTTTATTGATAAGGCATATGTGCTGTAATTTTACTTACTCTGAATGTCCATTAGACTGGGTAGAATCCATCTAAAAAGAAAACGACAGAGGACTTTGAATTTAATTTGAAACTTTGAACAGAAACCTATGTACATCATCACAGAGTTGAACTGCTCAGCTGGTATTCCCTTTTCCCATTTTTCTGGGGTATTTCCGCTCCTCCCACAGGTGGTAAATGAGAAGCATGAAGAAACATGAACGCAGGTTGTATGTGTGTGTGTGATTGACCGTGGTGGGCGTGTTCTGGATGAAATTCCAGGATTGATTATAAAAGAGTCAATGTAGAAAACAATTATCAACAGGGGCTTCAGGCCCCCACCACTCAATGACACATGCCCACACCTTCCATCAGACAATTAGTAGTTGCTTGGGGGGAATATGTTTAAAGTTCTTTAAGATCTCTTGTCAGCTCAGGTCTGTGCATGTCATAATTGCGACTGGAGGCCTTGTAGATCATCGATTGTGTACAACCAAGACATGAGGCACCATTAATTAAATAAACATCTGTTTGTTGAGAAAACTGAAATGAAGTAAAAGTGAATCGTACAGTGTGCGCTCACTGGATAACATGCACGTTGTCATGGTGAATCAGTATCTGAGGCTCACTGATGGAGAAATTCATTCACCACGCCCCGTGCTGTCCGTCGTGAAGATGAACGAAAGGAGATTTACTTCTGTTTTAGTGCCTGTTTGTCCCGTCTGAAAGATCTCTCTCTCTCCCTCTTTCTCAAAATCCTTTTCTCACATGCACCTTGAAGCCAGCTCAAGACCTCACACTAGAATCAGTACACAGCTATTTAATATCAAGCTTATTTCTCCTGGAAGAATGAAAAAAATAATGGACGACCATGGACGACCTGCGGCCTCCATTACAAATGGATAAAACTCTGAGTGACACTTACCTCCAGCAGTGCACAGTCCTTCTCCATCTGCAAACAAGATGTGAATGGATGAGAGGAGTGGCCTCTGTCAGTGTTCACTTGCAGAGGAAGCTACTCTTTTACCTCCCCCGATGGCCTGTATATAAGGAGAGGATCAATTCTTCACAGCCAGCCCACAAATGCGTCTTAATAAAACAAAGCATCATTGTATGAGTACATGTGGCCTGTGTGAAGTTTATAGATCAAACATATCGTAAAGGATTTACCATTGTTTGTATGATATTGTATGAAGGTGGGGAATCGTGATTGAAACACTAAGTGGTTCCACATAGCTGGATGAAAAGACAAGGTGCAACCAGGTTTGCTGATTGAACACAGAGGTGGAGAGCATGAGCCAAGTTTAGTAAGAACACTGAGTTTGTTATTGTTATAATGAAGTGAGGAAAACTCAATTCAAACATGCGGAACTTTTAAGACATTTGGTTTAATTCCTATTCGTTTCGGTGCAAATAGTTGTCTTTTTTTTTTTTTTTCAAGATTAACAAGCTGCTTTAAACAAACCAAACCTGCTTTAGGGAACACACTGCTGTGGTAACATTTTATTCTAGGGACAAATCTGTGTCCTTCTAACGGTCCTGCATGATTTTCACAGTTGTCGGTTTATTATTGCTCTGCTTAAAACGTTGTCCAATCTTTAAAAGTTTAGTTTAACTTTCCCCCCCTCCTCAAATAAAGGCTTTTCATCGGTCAGCTATGAAATACAACCAAGTCCAGTGGGTCACTCACTTTTAATAATACAAACCTGGACACTTTACATATGATCCGATACACAGATACTTCATTGATCTCCAAAGTGAACGATTCTTCAGGGTTATTCGGTAGAAAATCAACAAACTTGACAGGATATTCACGCAGAACGTACTTTAGGTGCGTCTTATTTTGAAGGACGAGGCAGCGGAGGTGTGTCACTTTTTACCCACAATCCACTGCGCCCCAGCCAACATGGCTGCGTCGGAAACTTCAGCGGATGCAAACACAAATATCCCAGACTACGAATACGCGGACGTGAACACCAAACCGTTTCACATCGACTCGTTCCGAAGGGAATGGCTGAGCCGACTGAGGCCATGTGACTATTCGTACCAGGCGCAGAACGAGGACTCGTTTTACGCCGAGTTCGCCGAAGACATGGGAGTCGACATGGACACGATGGTGCAGCTGAGAGAGGTTTGCAGGTGACCGACGTTCACACAGGGGAGCTAAAGTCCTCACTGTACGGACGATTATTAGGGCCACATGAGTGATCAAAATGTGAATTCTTTGAAAACAAGAGATAAAATAAGTAAATGCAAAATAACAACAACAAAACCCCCAGAACGACTGAATTCTGGAAATGTACTAATCCTCTTCCGCAGCGTTCAGGCGGAAAAAGTGTAATATTAAAAATATTATATTAAAATATTATATTGAAATATTACTAAACTCAAACTCAAAGAATATTGTGAAAATTAAAGGCATACATACAGGTATTTTCTTATTGAATGAATGAAACAATTTGATTATGATGAGACATTCGGGTGTTGTGGTCCTAAACAAATGAGTTCATCGTACACCGTTTTACACCGTTTTACATACGCAAACTGTTCCTCCATTGGAAACTCACGTATTTCGTGATGTCAGTGTATGTGTGACCCATTTCACTGACATTGCTTTCCAGCGTTCACTCACTTCGCTGCCATGCTGAGGACGAGCACCCCGACACGGAGGTCGTCCCTCCCGACTCCACGCTGAGAACGCTGGTGTAAGAATTGTTCCCACTAAAACCAGTCAGCTTCTCAGCTTTGACAAGTTACCGTTTGCACACATAGACGAGTTCTTACGGTACTCCAGAGTAAGTTAACCACCAGTGTGTGTGAACGTTGTGTGAATTGTCTCAACAGAGAACGGAAAAAGAAGCAGGATTACAAAGCTTCGCTGAAAATCACCAAGAACAGACACGACCTCTATGCCGATGAACTGGTGCGTTCACTGTCCTGGGATTTGATCTGTGAGAGCTGATGAGCTGTCGGAAGGTCTTTTGATGGAAGGCGTTTTTCTGTGTCTGTGATTCCCAGGAACGTTTGGCAATAAGTAAGAAACCCGAAGAAATGGAAGACGTGGTGCCGGAAGGAGAAGTCATCCTGACCATCAATGTTTATTACCCGGCCACCTTTGAGCGAGTGAGTCGGACGCTTTTGAGTCGGCGAGCGAGTCGGCCGTTCGTGAACGTCACCGTCTTGATTCCGTGCAGTTCACCTACATCCGACCCCACACCACCCTGTTGATGACGGGCTCCCACAGCTTGGTCGAACTCAGGGACGCCATTTGCTGTGTCAGCGATCTGCAAGTGTGTGGAGAATTCAGCAACATGCCCGACGTGGCTCCAGACTTCGTCAGCAAAGTGGGTGCACAACATGGACGTGTGTGAAGGATGGCGATCTTAGACAACGCGTCTTTTTTTTTTTCCTGATTCTGTCTCGCTGCTGTGTAACGACAAACGCCTTCTGTTCCAGGATCATCACAAGTCGGCCTTCTTTTTCTTCGAAGGAGTCTTTTATAACGACATGCGATTTCCCGAGTGCCGCGACATCAGTCAGTAAGTGACACGTTTGGAGAGAGTCCCGTTGTATTTGTTTCGTACAAACAGCCCGCGACAACTCGTGATGGGAAACATCGGAGGGGTTGGCGAGTCGGTCACCACAAACGTCGCTGTCGTTCCACGACGTGTCTGAAACCACATCATCCATTCGTTTCATTCGAATTATGAATGTGACACTCAGAGGGGAAAAATGTGTATTTTTCTTTGAATGTGAGCAGCTTCTCGAATATAGAAGCACATTTGGTTCACATCGCTGACCTTTGACCTTTTATTGAGCTCTGCTTCTGAACAGACGCCTGCATGTGATCTTTAAAAACAGACGTCTAAAGTGTCTGGATGATTCCACAGAACCACCATCGAATGGGCCAAGGCCCACAAACTCACGACCTACACCCAGGCCAAGATGGAGGAGACAAGGTTCATGGATTTGAAAGTGAAAGTGGGCTTCCCCTACCTGTACTGTCATCAGGGAGACTGCGAGCATCTGGTCATGATCACAGACGTCAGGTAACGGCTGGTCTCTGCTCCGTGTGTTTGGAGGCTGACTTACACTGCCGGCTCAGTCCCAGCAGGACATTCACAGCAGATACTGTCAGTTTACGGCAGTTTCTCCAACCGACACATGATGGGAACATGGGAGAGAAGTAAAAAAAACCAAAACCAAAAAAAAAAAACCCAGCAGCATTCGAATCCTCAAATGACATCAGAGCAGCCAGCAAATATTTGGCATTTCTGTTTTTCAAACCCAGAGCACACCAGTTCCAGGAGAAAGTCAGTTCATCCCAAATAAGGCACCATGAATGAGGGGCTTGTTTGAAGGTTCTCCCCCTGCACAGTGGTCCTGAATCACCTTTGTGTATCCTACTTCCATAAGATTCTTCTCAGTGGTTGGATTTGCCACACTGAGGCTGCAGCCACAGAGCGTTTCAAACCCATGTGAGACTACGGACTGTTGGGTGGAACGTTGGGTAATAAACTCGACCACATCATGCGTAAATGTTTCCACCGAAGGCTTTTTCCTCTTTGACCGTCGCAGGCTGGCGCATAAGAACGACTGCCTGGATAAGAAGTTGTACCCGCTTCTGACACACAAGCACAGAGTCATCACCCAGAAGTGTGCGGTTTGCTACGTCTTCATCGGCCGGTATGTCACAACGCGACGAGGTCGCTGACCTGACGACCTTCAGCCTTGGGATCCCTGTCTGACAGAGCGCGTCCCGTTTGCAGGTGGTTCACTGTAAACGACCAGTTCGCTCCCAGTAACCCGTGTCTCTTCTGTGACAAATGCTTCCGGATGCTGCACTACGACGCTGAGGGCAAGAAGCTGGGGGAGTTCCTGGCCTATCCCTACGTGGACCGCGGGGCCTTCAACTGACCCCGTTACTTGTTTATTTCTGTATCATACACATGTGTTTTATATTTGTCAGAAAGGAAACACTTTGTTATTTTGCGTAATATTTTTGAAAATAAAACATTTCCTGGAACATTTTCTTCTTGGTATAATTTGAAAACAGTCATTGTCCAGAGGATAAATGCGACGCTAACGTCACCGGACCACCGGCTGCCCTCGATTCAACTCTCCTGGTGGTTCACAGGAGCTTTAATCAGTATAACGCAGGCTGACCGAGAACCGT
Source organism: Centriscus cristatus (assembly GCA_037832705.1). Lineage (NCBI taxonomy): Eukaryota > Metazoa > Chordata > Actinopteri > Syngnathiformes > Centriscidae > Centriscus > Centriscus cristatus. Next base: position 11,403 of record JBBMJM010112698.1, read on the forward strand.
GAGTTTGTTGGTCCTGAAGAGGATGAAATCTAGTTTTCTACTGTCACATAAACTGAGAAAAATCTAAAGTCTTCAAAGTTTGAATTTACTTTTATATCTGACCCCTTTGTAATACCAAACATTCTGCAGTTGTCATTCCTGGATTCACTCAACCAAGCAGGTTTATCAAAAATCCCGAGTTTGTTCTTCCTGAAATGGGAAAAATCGCTTTTACTTCAGTGTGACTGGTGAACTGGAATCAAACATGAAACTTTTCGTCGGGTATTTTATTTTTTTTTTTAAATTTCCACTAAACCTGCTTTCTTGAGCCGACCCCTGGTGTTCCAGAAGTCCATGACAAAAACGTAGCTTGTATTAAATCTGTGACAGAAGACTACACGGTGTATATTATGTGTGCGACTTTATTACTAGATGCTGAAACAGATGAGAAAATACTCTTATTTACAACACATGTTATAAAAGCAAACATTAAAAAGGAAACACTTGCAGAAGATTGTGAGTAAACTGTCAAACAACCGGGCGTCACTACAGCTTCTAGCAGACATGAAAGTGCTTCTAAGTACAGCTAATACAGAAAGACTTTGTAACGTCTGAAATCGATCAGGATACGAGACGTAAGCATGTTCTTCACCATCTAATTAGTCTAAACGCACTGTGCTGCGGATCTATGAGGGCTTTGTCTTCACACGCTGAACTCGACGTGACGACGACGACGACTTGGACACAAGGTGGTCGGGTGTCAGACCTGCTCGGCCAACACGTGGTGGTGAGAAGGAAGGTTTGACACACTGGAGCCTCTGAGCAGCAATGTTGATCACATACGTGTACACACACACACACGTGTGTGTGTGTACATGTACATATATATAAAACAGTTGACAGCATCAAGAGGAAGGCGGTCAGGAGCTGCCGGTGTGCGAGGCCAGTTTGAGCGTCGATCAGGAGAGTATAGCAGCAAATGTGTTCACCGGACACGAGGGACCCTCAAGCAGACTCCTCCTGAGCTTTGGGGGCGCTGCTGAGGACGAGAACAAACAAGGAGGAATTCAGACAGACAATACAACTGACGTTGACATTGAAACACGAGGTCAACAACGGGAACAGACTTCCCCAAAGGAGATGCCACTACAACATGAATTCAACAGTTACTGTTCAGCTAACGCTTTTTATTTGAATGAAAACTGCCCCGCTGTGTCTGTTGTCGAGCTGAAACAACATCTCGAGCGGAGCCCTTCAGCAGCCCCGTTGCACGTCAAGCTGACCTTTCTCTAAATTTGGTCTTCACAGACATTTGGAGTCTTGTCATAATACGGCGTGTGCACCGAAGTTGGTGATCTACCAGAGATTCCCTCCAGCTGGCTTTGAGACAGACATGTTTTGTTACAGATCTCTCTCTCTCCTGAAAGGCATGAAGATGTTCGGTGGCTTCCGGCACATTCCACTA
>JBBMJM010112746.1:4217-14623 GCA_037832705.1 Centriscus cristatus
TGTGGAACAAGAGGCAATAAGTAATAAGCAATGATGTGATGATGTGAATTTCTATCTTCTGCTGTTCTCTGTGTTGCGCATCCTGTTTGCGTCTGCCACTAAACTCTCCTCTCTTCTCATAGTTTAATGTCGGGTCTGGCTGCCCTGGACGCCAAATGTTCCAGCCGTCTGGGCATCATGACCATCTCCTACTATCTCTGGACCACGTTCGTTGCTGTGGTAGTCGGCATTGTCATGGTTTACATCATTCACCCGGGAGGAGCAGCTCAGAAGGAGGACTCCGAGGACAGCAAGAAACCCATGACCAGCTCTGCTGACGCTCTGCTGGATCTGATTCGGTAGGAGGCGCTTTCTCTGTCGCTGCTTTTTTTGTTCGTGGGCGCATATGTGCAAGGTTACCATTAAAGGACATTGCATCACATGACACTGTGTTACATCATCGGGAACAGGCTCCAAAGCAACTTGTGATCCTTACGAGGATCCTTACGAGGTTTTGTCCTTCTCTCCTCATTGTTTCATTTATATTATTAGTATTATTATTATTGTTATTATTATTATTATTATATTGTATCTATATATATTTAGATTTTTATTTTCATCAGACTATATTCAAAAGACAACTAAAGGCTCCTTTAATTGTCTTATTAATCCATTTTATATATTTTTTGTAGATGTGTAGATTTCCCCTTTTTGTTTGCTGTGCTGCATCCACCCACCACGTGTGTGTGTCACATGAGGTCTAAAATGTGTTTTATTTAGCATTCTTTAGAGAGTAACAAGCAGATTACATTTCACAGTAAAAGCCTTACAGTAGAGTCTTTTAATTTGAAACAGACAGAGGAATATGAGCACGTAAACATTTTATAATCTCATTTTTTCCCTAATAAACTTTACTGTATTAAATTAATCAAATTGTTTAATAGTCCAAAACTCACAATGTTAACAATAGTAAAGCAAAAAAAAAAGCAAAGAGTATAATTCCAGGTAATAGAATCCTGATTATCAAGTGAGATTTCTACAAAAGACAGGAGGCAACATGAAGGTGTGGAAAGAAAGTCATGAGTCATGTCCGCACCAATGTCTGAACGTTACATGTGGACGTGTTTGATGCGTTATCGTTCATATGTGACGTCTAATTCCTCTGCCTGCTGTCTCATGTGCAACAAAGCAGGCGAAACACGTCAGACGTGAAATCCTTGAGTCTCGTGTGCCAGTGGGTTATTGTGCTAAGCTAATTAGAGCGGCTGAAGGATGTAGTGGAGTGTTTGAGGTGATCTTGGGTCAGCCCGGCAGTGACAAACAGACAGCCACTGTGTCAGTGTGACAGTCGGTCACTTGGCTTACGCTCAAGTCACGTCACATTGTACTTGAGTCGTGCCAGCGTACGACGGTGACGCTTGGCGTTTATTAAAGCAAAAAGGCAGAACACGTTTTTAAATGCCCCCAATGTGTGTTTGTATCATTTTGCAGAGAAAATTCCATTTTAATCGTGACAAATCTTTACGTCTGGTTGATTCGGTTGTTTCTGAATGGACGTAGCGAAGCCAGTGGGAGACGTCCAGGTTTCGAAAATCCAGCTATGCACGGCTCATGCGGCAGTGTGAAGCACAATGTCAGCGTGTGTGTATATGTGTGTTTCACAGAGCACAGCTGTGCTTTGGATTTATCCTGCAAAGCTCCTTTAGCCTTCATCTATCTTACAGGCGCGCTATATTGGTCCACTCACAAATGGGCTTGACTGTCTGCAGCTGTGTGTGTGTGTTTTGTGAGAGACCAACTATGTCTAATGAGCACAGTATGTATGAGTGGGAGCATACTTGGATTTATTCGAGGTGTTAAGGTCAGATTCCGTTATGAGCCGGCTGTATTCAGTCTTGAGCACAGGATCAGCCGCTGAATGAAAAAGAATACTTTTCCCTGATGAAACATTTGATGTCCTTGAAAACCCTCGAGATACATCTACGGAAAGCTTTTTGTTGTGCACTTTCATAATCGTTGCCCTACAGCTAAACACAGTTAACAGTTGTGTCGCTGTGTGTGCACGTTTGTATAAAGCATCATCTGATTGTGAGTGAACTGTCCATCAGTCCGCCACGTCGGAAGTCCGACACGCTTCGTTTTCAGCTTTTTCCCAGTCTAATCTAAAGTAGATGACATTTAAGCCATTCAGGCTCGAGATGAGTTCAGGTTTTTATTGGATGGACTTTTTTTTTTTCTCATGAACCGCTGTGTTGGTCAGCTTGGTCTGAAACGTGGCAGGTACAAAGACACACTGCATCTTTCCTCAACTGATGATGTCACAGCCCCTCCTCTCCCTAAGGTAGCATGCGCCAACCCTGCTAACCACAACAATGGCCGACGACCGTTGTGTGTCCACGAAAATATCTCCTTATTGCTCGTTCTGCATTCGCCACGATCCTCTTCTTCGTCTTTGTTCACCAGACACTTGTTCCCTCAAGGACTCCATAAGAGACACCTTTGGTATCCGAATGTTCCAAACACGGTTCCTACAGATTGCGTCCTGCCTCATTGTACTGTATGTCGGGATAAAGGCATTTCTGACCAAAAGGGACATTATATTCCACCTCTGCAATACGCTCCAGAGGGTTTTTCACAGTTACATACAGACAAATGTCTTCTGTTTGCTTCACACAGATGTTCCCACTGGCTGAGCTCGATGCTTTTTGGGGTAAATCATGAAGGACTGGAGCTGCATGTTTGCCTCAAGACATTTCACCCAGAATCCTTCTTCAGGTCTAAACTGACCAGTGGGGAGATTCTGTTATTTGTCTACAACTAAACTCATCTTTAAATATGACGACTCACAGACATGCTCGCGGAGCACTCCTGTCTTTCCATGAACAACTTCCCTTTGCAGCCATGAACATGTCCTTTGCGTGAACAAAACAAAACACAATAAATCACATTTCCTTTCCTTTGCGCCGTGAACAGTCTGACGGTTGTTCATGTTCTGCTGACCTTGTATGTCTCTATCTCATTTCACACATGGGTTCCACCATAAACATTCACTCTAATGTTCACATCGCAGCACAGGTTTTCCACATCTGCCTGATCTATCCGACCTGTCATTTTCTTCCTCAGCAACATGTTCCCAGCCAACCTGGTTCAAGCTACATTTCAACAGGTAAGCTGCTGCTGTGTTTACTGGGCAGAAGAAAAGTTCACATTAACTGGGGAAAAAAAAGAATGTTTCAAAAGGGAAGTCTGCGTATTTTAAATACCTGTCCCTGATGTGTCCCTGACATGTCTGATGTTCATGTTCTCTTGTAGTATCGAACTCAGAGAGTCCCAGAGCTCATCCCAAAGCCAACAGTGGCGCAGCTCCTGGATGAGACCACCACGCGTAGGGTCTACATCTACGGCATCCAAGATGACAACAGCACCGACATCCAGAACTTCTCCCTGGATCTCACGCCCCCACCCGATGTGATCATGAAAACGTCCCCCGGTACCAGTGAAGGCATGAACGTGCTGGGGATTGTGATTTTCTCCGCGACAATGGGTAGGAGCCTGGCCCAGACCTGTCACACGGAGTTTAAACGCACATCACAGTGACTTCTCCTCACGTTCCACTGATCTTTTAAAACCCTCTATGCTTCACCCTAGGGATCATGTTGGGAAGAATGGGGCCCAATGGAAGCGCCCTGGTCAACTTTTGTCAAAGTTTGAACGAGGCAGTTTTAAAGATTGTCGCCATTGTCATCTGGTAAGCTACAAATCACGGCCAAGGAGCAGGACACTGTGCAGCGCCGATACCGTCCCGTTATTTGAAAATCTGCTCTTCTGTACAAAGGGAATTGGATTTCCTGAACAGTTTTGCTGCTGAGAAGAGTCAAATACATAAGTGGTAATCGATGCTTAAACGATTTGAAGGCACAATGCAGGGGTGGAGAAACGTTTAAAGCAAAACTGCACATTGATTAACCCGTTTGTACCCTGGTCACTTGTCAAAGAAACAGAAATGGGATCATTTATTTATGTTTTCATGTGGGGCTGATGTGTCACTTGATTTGTGTTCTTCCAAAATTCCTCTCATCATCTGTTTCGTTTGCTTTCTTCATCAAATGTCCAGTTGTCGTTATAAAAGTTAACCTGGAGCCGAACTGTGCATGACCCGGTTTTACCACACAGCTGCCAGCCAATCAGAAAGGAGAACTCCCCCAGACCACGGTATCAGATATGATATAACATGCCCACGTTGAATCGAAACGAGAGATTAAGACGCTGTAGATCTCTGCACAAACCGCTGTTTGTAGACATATCTGTTGCCTTCAGCGCTGCCGTGATGTGTCTTTTGTAGTCTTGAGTGACATTTAGGCTTTAGTCACATGACATTTGGCGCACACGTTGATGAACTGTTTCAGGCAGTAGCATTGGCATGCTGACTGGAAGCAGGGTTCTTTCGTTGTTGTTGTTGTTGTCTTTTTTCTCACAACTCTGACTGATAGAAACCTGCTTTGGGTGCAGGTGTCTCACACTCTGAGATGATTGCACATGAGAGGGACTGTCATTGGGGAAATCTGGGTTTTGTGTGGGTCTGAAATGAGAATGACACAGAATGTCTTGTCCTTTCCATTAGGTACTTTCCCTTTGGAATCGTGTTCCTGGTTGCTGGTAAGATCTTGGAGATGGACGATCCATCCGCGATGGGGAAGAAGCTGGGTTTTTACGCCATCACGGTTGTAATGGGCTTAGTGCTGCATGGTCTTTTCATCCTCCCCGCCATGTACTTCTTCATCACAAAGAAGAGTCCCATTGTTTACATCAGAGGCATTCTACAGGCGCTACTCATTTCTTTGGCCACCTCCTCCAGGTAAAGTGGACACTCCCACACAATGGATTCTGTCTTTCATGAGTATGTTTCACTGGGTGACTGTGATTTTAGTCTGGACCTAACATGTACAAACAAAAGATGTCACACTGAGGACAGAATCACAAACAACTCAAACAGAAAGAGCTTCTGAGCGGTGCATCCCGGTGTGATCACTACTCCGTTCATCCTTCATTTAACTGGACATTACAATGACTTGGCACCTGGCTCAGAATTATAATTCCTGACCACATGGAGCCTTTATTCTTTGTTCAGGTCATTTATGAGATTAGAGCAACATTTGTTTCTACGTTTTCCTCCTTTATGCTCACAGTGAAGCAAGGCGGTAACGTTACACAAAATATGAGCCAGCACACAACCGTTTTACAAAAGATGAGGGTTATTCAATAGTATAACAATAGGTGGTTCAACTTTCAATATAATGGATTTGGTCTTTTTAACCTTAAGGTTAAAATATGAACTCTCTTCTGCTGCTAATGGAAATTTCAACAATGTGGCTTTAATCCAAGTTCCAGGATTAGTGGGGGATCCTAAATAAAAACATTCTGTGTTTGTGTGTTGCTACACTTTATTGAGGAACAGATTTGCATTGAAAATAAAATGTTCATGTTAGTGTACGCAGTGTGCTGTCCTCAATAAATGACTCATCCTGGGAATTGATCTGAGAAGCTTTAAAATCACAACTAATGCGGTTGCTACTAGATACCAGATACTGTTTTTGTCATTATACCACATGTGTTCACAGTAGGAATAAGGGGTTTAAATACTTGTTTTATACTTGTTCTCAGCTCTGCCACGCTGCCTATCACCTTCAAGTGCCTCCTCGAGAACAATCACATCGACAGACGTATCATCCGCTTTGTGCTGCCTGTTGGCGCCACAATAAACATGGATGGTACCGCACTGTACGAGGCCGTGGCTGCAATCTTCATCGCCCAAGTGAACAATTATGAACTTGACTTTGGACAAATTATCACCATTAGGTAAGAACATCACACACAAAACGGACAATCGACCGACGTCAGCGAGTGGTTTACAGGCATTCGATATTTGTCCATTCTGACGGAATTCAGCGAGGTTTTTCATCGCTTGTCAAATCTTTTCCAATCAACAATATTTCCCAGCAGTGGTCAGATGTCTGAAACGGTGGGGACATGAACATGTCAGATGTGTTCTTCCAGTCTTGGCCAGAAGGCTGGCAACGTTTCAAGTAACCCAGAAAAGCTGTTGTTGTTTTCGCTCACCAACATCTATCACCTTTTTCCATATCCTCTTTGTACAATCGCTAATGAACCCGCTATGCTAAGTGGCTGCGGGCTGTAGCTTCCTCTTCATGTGGGTCACGTGACAGTTTGGTCGTTTGAGTGCAGCGTGGGAATTAATCACGTCACGTCACACACTTAGTTCAATTCCGAGTTAATAAAAATATGGGATTTACTAGATACACATATATGTAAATGTCACACAGATTATGTGTTCCGTGATCTTCTTAGTCTCATCTGTTTTCTGCTAAATCAGTCTGGAAGCCCCAGACAGTTCAGACACACGGGCGCTCCCGCCGAGCACACCACCACTCCATACCTGTCAGCCATAAGTCAGGACTTGTCCACAGGCTCCGGACAGCGGTCTGTCCCTCCGCTGATTCATTGACAGGTCCTAATGTAATGACATCAAGCAGACCTCTCCTCGTGGCCTTAAGCTGCGCCCGTTCCCTCATAATCCCTTGGCAGTAAAACCCATATGACCTTTATTACTCGTCTCCCTTGTCACAGCAGAATTATTCCCCCTCTCTGCATCCTGTTCCTGTGCCGTTTGGCTTCTGACCACAGCCACTCCATCTGGCCCCGCGTCCCATCGCCCTCCCACCAATGCCTCAGAACGCTCGCTTGCTCCTGTTACTGACACAATGGTGAAAGAAACGGTTTATAGATTCAGTGCATGTCGCCATCAAGAGCCACTTATAACGGGTTCAACAATGAGTAAGTGTGTTATTAGAGCAGGTTAAGATGGTTGAGGTGGAGCCAGGTTGCCCATTTCTCTAATTCCAATCAATCCACACCTCCCCTCACTCCTTAGTCTACAGCTAAATGACTAATAAAATACCACGCTGGACACCACAAGGACATGAAAGTGGTTCTCCACTGAGAACATGACTTCCAGCCTAAGTACTTGATCAGATGCAGTACATCACTGTTTCATCAAAACAAATCTGTTTCCCCAGTATCACTGCCACGGCAGCCAGCATCGGTGCGGCTGGAATCCCACAAGCTGGACTTGTTACCATGGTGATCGTGCTGACCTCCGTGGGTTTGCCGACTGATGACATCACCCTCATCATTGCTGTTGATTGGGCTTTGTACGTAACTCGTGTTACCTTCGTGTCATGTGTTTTTGTACAATAACCTACTTGGAACACGGAGAGGAAAGTAATGTGGTGTGATATAACATCTCGCTGGGAACTGATTTATTATTTTGAAGGATTTGTGACGTTGCCGTTGAACTGTGTTGGGGAATAACTAGGTACATGTAAACAGTAATTCCATTACAAAATAACTGTAATTTGGTTACATTATTGGAGTCAAATGTGTTGCAATGTACATTACAGGTACTTATGGAAATATTCATGATTCATGATATTCAAGTTTCAGTTTTTTCATGTAGAATTTCTGGGGGGTGGATTCGGGGAGGTTGTTTTTTGTTGTATCTTATCTATATGTTTCAATGTACAGGGATCGATTCAGGACCATGGTGAATGTGATGGGCGATGCTTTGGCCACGGGGATCATGGCTCATATCTGCAGAAAAGATTTTGTCAAAGAAGGCGAGCAGGTGTGAACACGAACACCAAATCCACGAATTCTGGGAGATTTATCCACCTCAAACGTATCCCTTGTAAGCTAAAACATGATTATTGATGAGTTTCCTATTTATCACATGTGGATGCATCCATGAAATTTGTTTGTTCCTAAATCCTAAATAAGAGGTCAAACATTTGGTAAGAAAGCAATGAGTCAAATTCCTAAAACTTAGTTGATCTAAAAGCACAAAATACGTATTCTAACGTCAAATATTACAGCACAGCAATTCATGTAGTAAATGTAAGTGTGCTAACTTACCATTAAGACAATAATACGGCAGAAATGTCAACCAGAGGCGAGTATTTCATCGATCTCATTTGAAACGGTGTTTAAAATGAAGAGAAAAAAACGGACAGGATAAAGAAATCAGTGACCGAATCACTGCCTCCACCAGGTGCCTCTGATCTGCGAGACGAAGCCCATGATCAGCATCCAGCAGATGATGACCTATCAGAACCAGAAGAACGGCTGCTACCAGCCGCCGCCACCAGGCAGCAAGCATGACCAGCTCTCCCCAGACGTGGCTCGCCTGATCCAGCTGGAGGAAGGGATTCGGCCATTAGAGAAGAAGAAACATGCTCATTCTTCGCACCACAAACGAGGGCACAGGGACAAGGAGCACTGCTCCATCGATATGAACGGGCTGGAGACAAACGTGTAAAAACCTCAGCACGTCCACAGCTGCTGGACCAACAGGATCGATTGATTTATTGACTGATGGACTGATTGATAGATCGTTTGACTGCGTAAGGTCACACCCCAAGAAAGAGAGGAACCCCACAGTACGTGGATGGATGAGGAAGTCAAGATACTTTTTTTCTACATAACCTGAATAATGACCCAAAATTTGATTATGTATGTTTGTGTGAGTGTGTGTGTGTGTGTGTGTGTTAATCAGATAATTATCATATGGTACCGTCAGTGACAGATTGCCACTCTGGCTGACTGGTATTTCAAACCGGATCTGATCCAGTTTATTACTTTCTTCCTGGATCTGAGGGGGATGACATCATAGTACACATCACACACATGAATCCCTTGCTGGACTGCATGGGGGGGGGAATACAGTATTCTGACTCTAGGACCTGTAATGAGTTTTTCTGTTGTATATTGTACCTTTTATCACTCATGAACAAAATGCTGACTGTGTGAAAACATGTACTTTCCAGATCGATTGACATCTCACACAAAAAAAAGACAACATAATCAAAAGACACAAAAAACGTGACCTTTTCCCTGCACGTCTCTGCCTTGTTGTCTCACACCTGTGGTACTGTACTGTCATTGCCGGCATCAAGGCAATAGGAAGATGGAGAAGGACGCGTGTGTCGTCGTGTTGAAGTGGTGTGAAGTTCTCTTAGCACCCCATTGTATTCCCTCTTTGCCTTAAACGACCAAAGGAGAAACATGGGACTAGTGATGTACACTGATGTAAAAACCGGCTGAGACAAATTGCGCCAAAATCAAAGGAAGATCATCGCAAGTTAACGACTACAGGTCACAAAATAACCGATGTCCATATTATATATATATACTGTACATATATATATATATATGTGATATATGCTGTACATGTATTTCTAAGGTGTACGTTCAGAGTTCATTATGTCAAGATTTCAACAGCTGCCATTCTGTATTTGTTAAAATTCACTGTAGTCCACAATTTATACAAATGTAACAAATCTGTGAGGAAAAAAAAAGAAAAAAGAAAATGAAAAACATACAACATCAATATCAAAATTGTTTCTTTTTGAATGTCACATACTGTGTACTTAGATTAACTGACCTGTGGGTTCATCATGTATCATGTGAATGACATTTTCTCTATTCTGAAACGTGACGAGCTGCTTCCACAGGCGCCAAATAAGGAGACATGGCAGAATACAAGTTATTTTTCAAGAAAATATTGTGTCTCAACGTTACTACCTCTTCCAGCAGGAAGAAACATCTGGTGCCCGACGTACACTCAAGCCCCTTTGTTTGAAATCTGCAGATGTTTGCGTGGTGTCACGTGTTTATTCATTCTTTCTTCCCTTCTCCAGCCCGTCTGCCAGCTTCCTGCTGCCACCTCAGAGAAGCCATCAGTAACGAGATAGGAATCTTGGAATGTTGTGATACTATCGCAGGATTACCAGTTACCGAGATAGAATTCCAAAGTACATAATCACAGAATTCTGAGACACTATCACTAGCCGTTGCCCCCTACAGGCTTCAGTAGATGTTCCTTCCATACAGCTCCATGCTTTTTTTAAATTCTTCTCAGCGTGCACATACTCATAATATCATCCACCATGCTTAATAGAGCGAAGTATATAACGAAGTAGTGTTTCCACCCAAGCAAGCAGTAAAATGTCATTAAACTGTGTATTTGCTTTTTTCAGTGAGCCTGCAGCAACAACACATATCTCATAACACAGTGATACGCATCTCACCATTCAGTGAAAGTATCATGGAAATAAGATACAGATCTTGCTACTGCTCAGTCATCCAGCAAAATACGACCTTGAATACACACGTGCAGTTTGTGTGAGTGTATGAAAGCTGATCATGAAACCGACTGCTACGATGCAAGGGGGCACCCAATTGATGCTTTATTTTTCTGAGGTGGCAGCAGGACGCTTCCTTAGACTGGTGCATTAGAGCTGAGAGCATCTTTTTGATCAACTGTTCATCTCCAGCAGACGTTTGGAGGACAG
>JBBMJM010112762.1:0-15901 GCA_037832705.1 Centriscus cristatus
CGGTGCATCATAGGAACTTTATGGCTCCAGTAAACACAGATTAGGATGGATGTGTGTGTGTGTGTGTGTGTGTGTGTATACAGAAACATGGACACTTGATGATGACGAGACAGACATCAGAAGTACCACTCAGTGTTCACGACAGCGGCGTAACCACGGTTGGTAATTAGATAATGAAACAGCGGATGACAGGAGGGCTTTGAAAGAGACGGGTCGAGAAGAGGCAGGTGCAGCGTACCGGTCTCAGAGTCCCAGAGTTTCAGGTAGCGATCGTAGGCAGCACTAAGGAACTGGGTGCCAGTGTTGTTGAAGCAGATGTCGCGCACTGCTTTGCTGTGGCCTAAGAGGGAGAAACAAACATCCACGCTGAAACCAAAAGTACTCCAGAGCGCAGGTTCCCCATGCTTTGTCTCATCGGAGGTCAATTTTATTTGTGCATGTTAAAATAAGAAACTCACTTAGAACTATATTTCTGGAAGAAAATGAAAGAGATACATATAATTATTTTTTAAATACAGATGTGCAATGATTCATGCTGTGCTTTCACTATATGTATGTGCAGCCAGGGCGGGGTGGGGGGGTGGCGGTGGTGGGGGCGCTCCAGCAAGTCACTTCAGCTGGTCCCCGTCTCTCAGCAGTCTGCCTTTGATATGTAATTCACTAACAGAATGTAAAACCTGGCTAACACGAGGAAGTAGAGGGAGAGAAACAAAGTGGGACCCAGGGAAACATGGAAAAATGAATGTATCAATGGGCTCAGAGAGGAAGAAGACTTTCTAATGCCAGCCTGTGCAACCCTTCGGCTTGTTGCTCACACAAGTGGAGGTGATGTGAGGTCCCTGTGGGCTCAGTGCAAGCAGACGCCTCCCTTGTTAAAACGATCTTTTATCAGTTCCACGCCGTTTCCACGGAGATAACAGAACCCTTGGAGGCTAACCGGCTGCCCGCCTACTCAAACCCAGCACGCTCTCAGAGGCCACCCCGCCACTGCAGAACGCCTTGATGGTAAGTGTTTGTGTAATCAAATATCAACTCTGTCCCACACTGCAAAAATGAATGAAGCTGTCAGAAGAAATGAATAGAAATATAACAGAGAGGTTCAACTAAATGAATGAAAGCAGCAACAAAGTAATAAAAAGTTAACATCTCTCCCCAACAGGACCTGAACACTCTTACAATCTGCAGCTTCTAGTCATTCAACTCTCAGCCAGTCGTCACTTCCAGTTGATTCACTGCTTAACTGGTAAAGCCATTCCTCCTCTCTGCGTCTTCTTCCCTTTCCAGCCCATCGTTCTTCTAAGCCTCTGGGCTGCTGAATAATGCATATTCTGTGAAGGCGCTGACAGGCAGAACCGCAGCTGCAAACAATCTCTATTCTGACAGTGTTCTCTGCGGGAAGAGTGTACGAGTGACCTGCATGCATTAGCCTAACCCTAGCAGGCAGACCCTATCTCTACAGAGAAACCACAAGAACAAACACAACAAACAACCGAGGCTGAGCGAAGTCTGTCACTGAGGTCCCCCAACCCCCCCGAAAGACTTTTCACACCTTCAGCATAATTCACTACAACTCAACAGATCTAGTCACTTACCAATAAAGGTCCGTATACACCTCCTCTCGCCATAGACTTCCCATAGCTGTGTAGAGAGTTATGTTAAAATGTGCGACAAACCCATGTATGCTGGTACAGGAGCAAAATGAAAATATAACAATGAACAGATACAACACCATATAACGTGCTGTCATACCATGGTTTACTGAACGCCCAGTATCGTCTGTGATGTTTCTAATGGCACCATGTCGTGTATTTTACCTTAATCTTACAGTCCATGGAGCTGGAGAGCAGCAGATGGCCAGAAGTGGGAAACAGACGAATGGCGCTGACGCCCTGGATGACGCAAAGACAGAAGAGAAATTAAGGTCTCAGTTTAACATTCAACAACATAGTGACATTTTTCAATTATTAGTCAGGTTATGACTGCTAATCAACATGGAACTTTCATGTGTCAGACACGTGCAGATGGGATGTGAACATAGGCAGCTGGTACTACCGAAGCAGTCCTGAGGGGAAATATCAACACATTCAACAGATGTAGATGTCCTCTTCCACCTACTATCTCAACATTCCATAACACTTCCACTTTCTATTTAAATCTGACATTAACCTGTTACATAAGCCCTGCTCTCTGTATGTACTGTACTGTAACCACACACACGCACACACACACGAATGTGATCTCAGAGATAAAAACGACTTATGTCTCTTCCTCTGACCTTGGTGTGTCCGGACCAAACGTGAATCTGTTTTTTGGGCAGGTAACACTTGTCTGGTGCTTCCCCAGATCGCAAGTTGACGCCCACATCCTGAGGGATATGAAGGTAGGACCTGCCCTGGTAGTCATACATGTCTTTAACTGAAGGAGGGAATAAAAATAGACATCATGTTAAAACCCTGAAAAACACGCGTTAAGAGATTGACACTACTACAAAATCTGTAAAATATGAACTGTGAGCTGCTTTCCAGCTTTTTAATGACCATAATATCGGTGTATTTTTTACTTGTGTATAGAAATGAAAAGAACGTGTTGAGGAGAACAAAGAGTGAAGTAATATCTGGACTGAACGTTAAGTGGACCTACAGATCTGAATAAATATCTCATTGTGTCTCTGCTTTGCACCCAAACAACACACAAATAAGCATTTTTATCATGTACCATGGAGAATGGTCTTCTCTTCTGCAGGAGCCTCTTCTTCATTCCTCCCCCTCTTCTGTCGTTTAGCTATGATATCATTTAGTTCTTTCTGCTCCTCCTGGATAATAAAAATCACCAAATACAAAAAAAATATGGGTTTTCATGCTACTTTGGAATTCCCACCAACGTATTTGCCCCAAATAATTCACAAAGCCTTTACCTCTGTTGGTTTGGCCACGAGTTTCTCATCCAGATATTTTGCCCATGGGCCGAGGAAGTTATCGATCTCCCCTGCATCTCCACCTTTGACCTTTTTCCTTTTTTCTGGTTTCTTATGTCCACTCTCAAACACAGTTAGACCTGTTTGGAGAATCATAGAACCGTTTCTTTCTATACACCACACTTCATATGGCATAAGACATAAAATATGAATAGCGTCTGGTAAATACAGCCGGATGCAGAAAATACATCCAAGATAAATTTTTAAAAACTACCTTTATTTTTCTCAGCCTCTTCCACCGCACCAATGTAGGCAGTAGGAGCCGCTTGGTGTGTTTCGACAGATGGATCTAAAGCATAACCTAAAAGCAGAGATCACAGAGTTGGAAGAAAAACACATACAAATTTAAAGGGGGTCAGAGGTTGTTGAATAACATACCATATGTAGAGAAAGTCCTCCTTTGTTGTTCAAACATGAAGTCATTGACATGTGCAGGTTCTGCATAGCCAGATAACATATTCCTTGGAGCAGCCATCTGTTGGGTCCTAAATGGGTTTTCTGGACCAAACTGTGGGTCAGAAATCAAATAAAAATTGTATTAATTATCACTTTATTCAACTTTTTGATCATTACAACAAAAACAAGTCAGACAAGTCTTATAAACACCGAAATACAAGCTTACCTCTGGGGCAAACATGGTTTCATATGTGGGGTTATAGGCAACCTCTTTCAACGCAGGGTCCAGATGTACTCCAGTTTCAACGGACTCCTATAATGTTTATCATTACACGTTATTTATTTAACTATTACTCAGATAGACAGACAGATTGACAGGTGACACACAGGTGAAACGAAAAACCCAAATGTACATGTTACAACGGCACAAGATTAGATAGTAAAATAACATTGAAAAGTAATATTTCAAGGTATCGTAATTAAAACTGTTAATAAATTATAAATGAGATATGTGCCATGACGTCAAACAGACAGGCACTACCACTAAAATCGACACAAAGAGGCAGAATGCTGCACATTATAATGAGGTAAAAGTAGCTTTTTTTATTGTCATTAAGTACTTGTCAACGACATATTATGGCCGATTTGACATTGTCAGAGCAGTAAGTTAGTAACTAGTTCTGGAGATAAAGAATCATCCTGCCTTCCCGCTGTTCACTCCTTCCGCCAGCTACGCTGTTATTTGTACCCCTACTATTGAAAATGAGCCGATGCTTACAAACAGTGGACATATCCACTGCGTGTCTCCGCAACAAACTTGGATGTAGATATCTCTGAAAAAAACATGACTGTTATCGGCGGATGCGTATGTTTGTCGCGGTAGAGTCATCCTTGTGTTGTAGCAAACGTAGGCTAGCTAGCTTAGTTAACGTACCTTGACGGCGACTTCCGGGGCAGAATTGAGAACAGCCACAGCCAAAGACATTTTTTGTCCCGACTGTAACGGTTTAAGGTGAGCCGTGGCGTCCGGGTCCATTTCGGCCGCATTATCGTCAATGGTATTAGATTCGGAATCATTTTCTGAATCGGAATCGCTACCATACGAAACGAGGGAGGACGTAGCGGCAGCCATCTTGGATGTTGTGATTTCACCGGAAGCTGTGGGGCGGTACTTCCGTTTGGCTAAAAAAGGAGAAAAAGAAAAAAGCGCTTGTTCCACGGCCACCTCCCAGGGTATCAGAATGAAACAATGTTTCAAAAAAACGTTTATCATACCTGCATTGTAACGATTGTATACAAATTATGTAAATAAAGAATGTAAAAACACTCTTACAACTACTTAATCGAACGACAGAAAATGAACTGCCCCTCAAACATGTTTTAAATCCTTTTCGTGTTTTACAAATCCAATACCCAGGTAGTTCTTCACTGTTGGAATGCCGAAACAAGTATTTTGTAAATGCGTCCACCTTAAATGAGTGTAACATCTCACTAATGTATAACATTTTATGGAGATTCATGATAATATCGTTTGACTTAAATTATTAGCCTATTCAAAGGTGATGCACAACGTTTCGAGTGTACATTTATTTCATCCCACAGCTCAGTGGACAGAAAGGTTCATCAGAGCAGGGGCACGGGACGCAGTCGCTCCAACAATGGAGTGGTTCGTACCATTGTCCCTGATCATCGTGGGGACGCTTTTTGGAGAATGAACCAAATATCCACAGCTGTAGTGTGGAAGGCACGTTTTCCTCATAAGTGATTAGAAAAAAACGTCTTATTTTATAGGCATTTACTGTTACGCTGTCCCGACTGTGCAAAGTTTAATGCCGAATTCAGCGACATGCACCCGGAGGATCCCTCTTGGAAAAGGTGACTTGATTCTTCTCCGCCACCGCCTCTTCTAGTGGGGAGCGCATTTAATATCAGAGACAGTACAACCATGGATCCGACCCGGGGATTTAAATTCTTGGACACAGTGTCATGCTCCTCAGCCCTGTAAGGATGGGAAGAAAGTAAGAGGGATTTTTCGAGCTAATCAGGTAATTTCCGACCTCATTATACCTCTGGCATGCAAGTGCATATGCATCTATACATATTTTAAATACGAAAAATGTCTAAACTGTGCTGAAGATGCACCATCCCCGCTGACCGCAGCCTGTACACGGAGTCACTGTGTTTTAACGTTTTCGCTCTGGACCTGGTTCCCCAATAACGGTCTTTGGTTGTAATCCAAGCCGGCCTGGCCATCACTGACTGACTGTACGTGAGCACACGAACTCACAACACAGGTTGACAAATGCGTTGACAGCGCCGGGCTCCGAAGTGTTTAAAAAAGTGTTCAATTATATGTGTGCACCACGAAATAAACGCAGAAAGTTGAATCGGCAGATGCTACATTGCTAAGCTGCACATCTGCACACGCTCCGGGCAGCAGCGTCTTGACATGTTCAACGTTGAGGAACATCATATTGGTGAGAAACCGGAGAGCAAATATTTACTGGGACGCCCCCCCGACCCCTCGAATCTCCATGCCTGCCCTGTGCGCACATGCCACAGATTGAAAATCGCGTCTCTGTCCTAATTGGGTTCCAGAGGTCCCGATCCGTACAGTGAGCTCTGGCGAACTGCTGGCATGATGATTACATTTCCCCCACGAAGAATGCCACTGAGGCTGGGGTCTGTTCCAGCCAGCTTGGTTTGCAGTCATGGGGGATGGTAGCCCAGTGGAAATCATGCTTTGTGAAATTCGAAACCCTCTTTGTACTACTTCAAGTGCAGCAAAAAAGAAAAGTGGGCATGAGGAACAGTGTGCTTCAGTGATCATCTTATATAACCGGTGACAGCTTGAAGATAGCCGCACAACCCCTCACGTGATAGCGTATCTGGGGTTTACATTACATTACACTGACCTTTTTTTCTTGCAATCTGTCCATCTCAACCCAGCATCCTTTTTTTCTTTTCTTTTCTTTTTTAAAGCTGTTATACCAACTCTACAGTACAGTCATACAGTCAATAGCGGATGGAAGACTGCAGCGGAAACATGTGCTCAGACCAGAGATGTGCTGCATCCACTCCACTGCTGTGGTCTTGTCTTAGTTCATGCATCTCATGCAAGAGAAACACAAACTAGAAGAAGATGCAGTGCCAGGACTTTTTGATAAGGTTTGATTTCTCGGGATCCCTGTGATGATCGTTCAGAAACATAACAAGTGAACATAAAAAAAAAAAAAAAGAAGAAGCACTGTGTATGCAGCCTATAAAACAAAGTGCATCGTTTCAAGGCATGACTACAAAGCTCCGTGGAGATAAGCTTAGATGAATGCATGTCACATTCGGAAATTGTTTACGGGGAAAATAAGTAGCTTAGTGCGAGCAGCAATGGCTTTCTGGACGTAATGTGCTAAGGCCTTTCACAGCTGTTGGATTTATTAGCCTGCAGCAGCGGAAGCTATAGGTTATGATTCATAGCAGGAGGATTCAGTCTGGATTAAGAAAAAAATTCCAGATTGACCCACGTGTTGTCTCAAAATGACATTTACACAGAAAGTATAGGGCCTTTATGTGTCTGATGTGACCTGGCCTTGACTCTTCGGGATGGCATTCTGGTTTGCAGTTCTTTTTTTCTCTTTTTTTTTTTGGAAGCCGGAGTAATAAAAAGAGTTTTGGCACGCCTCCTGCAGAAGCTTTTGGACCTCTCTTATTTGTTGACATGTCTCTGATCCTCCGCCAGTCTCTGGCTTTGTCATGCTAGCGAGAAGAACGTCTCTGTTTTTCTCATTTCTTTGTTGCTTTCCACTGAGATCGAGAGGGGCGATC
Organism: Centriscus cristatus; assembly: GCA_037832705.1. Classification (NCBI taxonomy): domain Eukaryota; kingdom Metazoa; phylum Chordata; class Actinopteri; order Syngnathiformes; family Centriscidae; genus Centriscus; species Centriscus cristatus. The sequence goes on from JBBMJM010112762.1 coordinate 7,193, forward strand.
GGAGGACGGGCAACAGCAGAACGACAGAGGGCATCATGAAATAACATGTCGAGAGAGAGAGAGAGAGAGAGAAAAAGGGGTAGAATTCAGATGAAAGGAAAAAAAAGATTGATCAGAGCCTGGCATGAGGATGATGAGCGAGGAAGCTTCTCCGTGGATGTTGTGAAAGACAAGAGAGGTTTCATGTGTGGGTGCAATGTGCTTCACCTCTTCGCGGGCCTTTTAGTGCAGCCAAAGTCAGACCTCCTATCTCTCAGCTGTTCGGATGCTCCAGAGGCTCCCACACACAGGAGCTATTGTTTTTCCTGTTGGACAGACCCAGTTCTCCATAATACCGCTTCTGTCCCTGGTCTGTGCTGACAGTGGGACACCAGGGTTCAGTTCAGCGTGTCTGACTGGCGCTCCTGTGTCTCCCTGTCGCTGCCTCGGCCCAACTCCTTTTCTGCTTTGCACATATATCCTTCAATTTCCCGTGTGTGACATTTTGCTCTTACAGTTATTCTCCCTTTGTCTTAAACCCGTTTTTCAACCGTGCATGAGGCCTTTATTATTCTTGCATCTTTCATTTTCACTTCACAGCTCCCTGAGAATTGGGATGTGTCTCTCTCCTCAGACATAATTATAATTATGCACTGTAGTGCTGCATCAAATAACTTCCTCATTTTACCTTCACATTTGATTCAGTTCAGTATATGTTCTTACTGAAATACCCATGTCTCCCTTTTACATAGACTGAATCATTCCTTCTCTGCATGGGCACAATTATGAAAATGAATTTAACCAAAGGAATTAAAAGATTTATAGCGTCTTCACAATAGTCTTGATGAATATGTATCAACAGCCAACATAATGTTACTTTTTTATGACGTGCAAAAACTACATCTTAGTGCACATCTTGTAACATTCCTTTGTGGAATGTCATTGCCAGGAGGACATTTACATTTAGTAGAGATCTGGAGATATACGTATGTCGATTTGATTGAGAAGCATAAATCCAGCTTGAGGGATCCCATCTGGTAAACCCAGGTGTTGAGCTCCCAGAGAAGGTATCACAATTCAGTGCACTATTAAAAGAAAAAAAAAGAAGAAGAATGATTTGATCTGTATTTGAACAAAGAGGAAAGAGTTCCTACGTTTAATATCTCCTCACTGTTCTTGTCCTTTATCCCTTCTTAAGTTGCCGATCTGTTTTTTTTTTCCCTCAACAATTTAGTTTCATTCTCCCATTGTCACCCAAGGGAACACAGGGCGTTGACAGCATTTCTTAATGAGGTCACAGAATGTGTCTGAAATAGACCTGTTGGACCAGGTCTCTGCCATTACCTCAGAGCAAACAGCCACCTGTTGTCAAACCCAAGAGAGGACCTATGGCTATTTTTGGCTTCTTTTTTAAATGTTAATTTCCCTGTCCTGCATCCTGCTGTCTTTCTTTTTCTCATTTATGATGCAAACGCTCTTGTTTGGTGATAGAACGAAGAAGTTCAGTAAAATATGCCTATTCTTACATCTTGTGAACATCCATTCACAGCTCATTACTCAGTTGTCTTTTATTTTGGAAATTGAGCCTGTGTCCTGTGACTGACCTGGCTTATTCTCCCTGAAAGCCAATATGCAGACAAGTGGACTGTCGAGGCCATTCCGCTGGTTTCATACAGGTTTGGAAGGTAAACGTAGCCTGATATCTCTCGTGGGACAAAGCTGCTTTGGTCTTCGTGGAAAAAATTTCCTTCCACTGGATCGAGGCCTTGTAACTTTGTGTGCTGGTGTGTTTTTGCAAGTACGCTGTAATGTAATGTTGCCAAAACTCGACAAATTTGTGAGCCAAATTTGTGTATGTGTGCATTTTTCTAATTCAGTATGCAAAGATAAGCAAAACATGGCTCCCCACCCTGATCCTCTCTCTTCAGTCTCACAGCCACTGGTGGTTTCGGATCGAGCTCTGTAGTGACATGTGTGTGTGAGATGCTGGAGAAGGGGACATCTGAAACATCATCCAAATATGTATTATGTTGTCCAGTGAAAAGATCAAAATGTCATTAATAAAAAATTGAGAGGGAGGGGACAGTCCGATGATGAAGTGAACAGCAATAATGACAAAATGAGTTGAGAGCAAAGGGGGGAAGTCGCCCGCAGCGTTTGTCCATGATTTCGCAGCAGGGGGGCCTGTGCACACAGACAACTTCTGCCTTTAATTAGGAGCCAATATTTGACTGTTCGTTTACAGCTCACAGCAAGTATCCAGTTTGGGTTTGCATGAAGCCCCAGAGCAGGGCTTGTCTGATTAGTGGAGGACTTGGATGGAAGCTTTCTTTCCTTTTTCGTTCCCGCTGAGGAGCAGGAAATGACACATCGGCATGGATCTGTATTATAAAGATACTCTAAACCGCTGGAAGAAAGAATTTCTGACCTAATGTCACCAGGTCATCTATTTGTGGTTGCAAAGTGAATCTATGCTATTTAAGGCAACAAAATAGATAATTGGGACGCATGCAATATTAAGAATCTGTACAGGCGTAAGAAGAATATTAAATATTACAATACAGCAGAATAAAGGGAAACTATATGGTAGTAGGTGCTGCATTACTATGGTAGATTTTAAAATATATATATATATTTATTGCACATGGTTCTTTACAACCGATACTCAGAAGTCCAGCAATGGGAACTGGCTGAAGACTCGACTGTCCCTTACATAACTGTCTTCATTTATAGACGCATGCCCACAGTTCAGAGTGTTCTATTACATAAGACAGCGAAAACGCTGGTGTTCTCCTAAATTTACACTTATGCTCTTTGGAGATGGTCGCTACAACAGCGTTGAAAGGCAGTTTCTCTTTGTCCTTGCCCTGAGGCAATGGTACACCAACGTGGTTGTATGTGTGTGTGTGTGTGTGTGTGCACTCGTGTGCATGAGATGCGTCTGCCTCTTTTGTAGCACTACTGCAGCTGACAGGAAGATGGCGGATGTGTAATTTATCGCCTCAAGAGTGAATCTGTCCAACCAGCTAGTTCTAACTGGAAACATCGTTCTCATGACAAAGCCAATTATCGCTGCGCTCTTTTCTAAATGGAAAATATCACTGGTGGCTGGCCGCGCACAGGTCAGAGCACATGGGAGGAAAAGAACCAAAGACTGGTTTGTCACTCCTCAAGCGAGGACAACTGCACGTTTCTCCTCATTTCAAGGTTGCCGATGGACTGAAACCAAAGACAAAAGACACTTGTAAGACATTTGGTTTGATTGACTTTTTTTTGGGAAAATAAAATTAAAACGTTTTCTGTTATTTCAGGGTCAGCAACCGCCATTAAACTTGCCTCTTGGAGCGGGGCCCCCCAGGACCTGTGGCGTAGAGATGGAGATGTTTTAGTTGGCAGGACATTGTGTGCGTCCAATGAGCTTTGAATCAAAGTTTTAATTAAGATAAAGACAACAAATGAGAAGCCTGGCTCTGCTTTCGTTTTCCGTCATTGATAGTGAAAGCAGGGTACACAGACACACAGCACAGAAATAATCATCCTGATCCCCTGATGGTCCCAGAGATTTCCAGGTTATCCTGTTGTGTAATATGTATTACAAGTGATTTTACACTGAAGACACTGGACATGTCAAACATGTTTGTTACATACAATCAGAAATCCTGCGATGTGCAATGAACATCGACGACAGCTGTGCACACACTTTTTTTTTTTTTTTACCCGGTATTATCAGATCAAAACATCCGAAATCCACCAACATCAATTCTTTTTGGATGTTTGTTCACTCTCAAGTCACGCGTAACCCGGGGAGATTTCAAGCCGGGAGAGTCAGGTTTCTCGTCGCCTATGAACCAAATTCGTGTTATCATCTCACACGACAAACAAAACTTTGACATCTGTTATTTCCCGTCCCGTGTGGGGTCTCACGTTTTGAAAATCGGTACGTGTCAAGCGTTAGTTCATCCATCACAGTGTCTATATATATATTTAGCTACATGCCCGAGGTGCTTGGAGGACAGATGCTTCTGTGGAGCTCTTGTGTGATAAATAACACAAACATTGCCCGCAGCAGGAGTTGAAACCATCAAAAGGAAACAAGCCTGTTGGAGTTACATCTTAATAACCTTTGTTTTACAGTTAATAAACAATGCTTCTTCTTCTTCTGAAATCCCCCAAAACAATTACTTTGCACCGAGCTACTGCAATATCTACTGTACTTGCTGCACGTGTGCGTGCGCTCCTCTGCCCTTTCTGGACACTTAACAGACATCATATTGCGTTACCCTGTGGCTCAGGGGAAGGTCAGAGGTCGCGTCGTTATTCAATCTGTGGTTATATAAACGTCAGCGGCGACTTGAGGTTTTGGTACCTCAGCCTCAGGACGACCGACTCCACCGACACCGACGTCTCTTTTTACATGTGCCGTTCCTTCCCCCATTCTTTACCATCTTAGCACATGTTTATCCTGTTTTGTCTGTTTCAGTCCCAGTGTCCTCCCTGCCCCCACTAATTGATCCACAAATGTCTACACGCTTCCTTCATCAGAATAGCTTTAGCTGCTCTCTCTCACGGCAGCCGCCAGTTTTGCGGTTGACTTTTGCCCGAAGTCTTGACCAGGTTCTTAAATGCAGCGTTACGGTGAGTTCAAACAAAGGCAACATTTAAGTGGGGACACCGAAAGGGGTCTGGCACGCGTACATCTTGGCCCAACGTTGCCTGGAGCCTCAAGTTAAATTTCCAAACACACAGTAGCTCAAAGCAGAAAAAGAATAATATGATGCTGAAACGTCAACCGAGTGTTTCTTTGTAGTCCAAGTAAAATGAAGGTTTCCTGACCGTCCTAAAAGAGGACAAGAATGTTTTCAGTCTTTGGCTTGTGAAAATGATGTATAATTATTGTGACTGAAATGGCGCACAGAGAACTGAGTTAAAGGCTTTGAATTTGGTCAATGGGAGTTAAAATGTTTGTTTTGCAATTCAACTGAAAAGATGGAGTAAGAAGTGTGATGAGGAGAAGCAAAGATCGAAATGGAACGGGTGCTACGTGGCTCCTCCTAACAACATGACTGCTGGAGGTATCGGTTTGGGACCAACACAACAGTGATTGGCGAGGGCACGATGACTCAGATACTCCCCGACACCCTCGTGGGGGAGGAGGGGGACAACAGACTGGCTGAAGTCCGTCTGACCAGGACAGATAACAGGAAGTGGCATGGGAGCAGTGATAAGCCCCCCCCCTTTTGCTCTTACTTACACATTTGCACACACACACACACACACACACGCGCGCATCAACTTCACTGTATACAGAGGCAAATGCTTCCAGCTTGAAATATGTCGTCTGATAAGGGGAATAAAATAGCAGCAACCGTGCGAGAGAACCCAAACAGCAGGCAGAATTCAATTTGCTCAGCTTTCGAGCGGTGTCGATCGGAGAGACAAACAGCTTCCTGCACAATACCTGACGACGGCCCGACACCAGCCGGACAATGGAGGCTGAGAGGTTGCCATCCGCTCTTCCCTTCTTTGTCGTCTGTATTACCTTCACCAGAGAGAGGCAATCTGCAGATCAGTGACCAAGGCAGACGACCGTAGTGTGGCTGCTCCTTTTTCCGTCCCGCAGAACGAACCACACAGCGGTAACTCAGGTGACGAGAGTCCTACCGCTCCTGCAGGCACGCAGATCAGTGCGACGGCAGGATGACTTTTCATGCCTCGCTGTGGCATTTATGAGCATTGCTGTTGGAAACTGTAGGTACATGCAATGAGACACAGGTTACATGATGCCTGCAGCTGACCTTTTGACCCTGAATAAGAAAGACATGTAGGTGGAACAAGGCCCCGAGGACAGTGACTATCCACCAGCTGTTCTCTCACAGCAATAGATGGTTATTTTCTTGTGCGTATCATAGAGTGGCGTCAAAGGTTTTCTTCACATGTGAAGAAATCAGTGCATGAGAGAGAGTGCAGCGGTGCAAAGGCTGAGCTGAGAGAGCTCACAGGTCACCGCTGAAATCAGTTGAACAGAAATAAACCGGCTTGTCAGGGACAGAGAAATCTCAATGAATGAGACAGCTATGATTGAAAACTATAGAAATTAGAACTTTCTTCTTTTTTTTTTTTTTTTGCTGATTTCCTGAAGTTTTGTGATGCTGAGAAGAAATCGGTCCGACACCACAGAGCGCATACGTATGAAAAACGCACCACCTGCAGTACATTGTATTATTTCTCTATTAGGTATTTTTTATTTTATTTATGATATTCTGTACATCCAACATACACCACAAAATTTCCAGTGTCATTTTCAATCGTCCTTATCAGCCTTTGGAATTGCTCCTTCCTACTGTCCTCGACCCAGAGGCGTTGCCTTGGGTCTGCTCAAAGCAAGGTCACCGTCTGTGACACCGCTACCCTGCACTTTGAGCGGTTTGCACAGCTGCCCTGTGCACCGTCCCATCGCTGCAATTCATCCCGCAAATCCTCGCTTTCCCTCTTGTCTCGCTGGCTCGCACATCAATCCTTCGAGTTAAACTGAGGACACGCCGGATGGCTGTACAAGCTTTGCCCAATGTTTTAGTGGCCTCGTTGCCTAATGTAGGTGTGTATGTAAGATGCTACTAGTTTTCTGGAATTGATACGAGACATTAATGTAGTCACAACTGCAGTTCACATCTTAACATTTTCACCCCCAAGCATCTATTTAACATCAGACATGGCAAATTTCCCAAAGGAAGATTGTAAAAACAGCAGTCTAATCCGCTGTTGGCTTTGACAGGAAACAAACAACACATTTTGCAAAGAGATTTGCGTTAACACAATCCCTTTTCCTTCTGGTGCATCTGAGACCGAAACACACGTTAGCTCTGAGCTCTATCGCCGGATCTTAAAACCACTGTTGGATAAAAGTAAAATGATTGGAAAGCCACTCTGTAAAGTCTTAAACTAGTGCTTTGTGTGGACGCGTTACGTGATAGAAAAGAAGATGTAGCGGCTGCGCTAAGGACACGATACCATATTTAGTAATTCACGCTTCTTTACTCCCAAGTAGAACTTGTTTTGTCTCGTTCCCCTCTGGGACACATGCAGCAGTCACATGATGTGAAACCGTTATTCACAGCACACTGTAAAGTGTTGGATCACACGACTGTATCACAATATACTGAAAGAAATGCAATAACAGTGAGGTACCAGCTGCTTTTTATCGAGCTATTCGAGCAATCGTTTCAGCTCCAACGTCCTCACACACTCACAGTTCGACATTGGGTTTATCCTGTTCGACAATGCATCGTTCCCAGACAGCGTCCGATTCTCACCGAGCCAAGTGATGACGCAATGAGTGGAACAGGTCCAGTGTCATGTGACGCTGAGGTGTTTTGTTGTTGGCTGAGTTGGCGTTGGTGTTTCTCAGGCTTGTGAACTGCGTGTGCTTTCTTTCCTTATGACCCTGTTTTAGTTCATCGGGCTGACAGGGGGTTGATGCTGCGGTTTTGTCCATGTGTGCTTGTGCTTACGATGTCTGACTAGCGAGGGAGTTGGTATAATGAAATCTCCCTCGCAGGCCAAACAAGCACAGTGGCCCAGTGCGAGCATGCACACATGTATTATTGAGCAGCCGTCTTTCATAATTCATCACAGTGGGTTTCTGTGCACTCAGCAGACATCCTTTGAATCTGTTTGCTCATCAGACACTCGGCTCGCACACACACACACACACACACGTCCATGAATATTTAGTCGTACACATCTGCAGTTTGACAAAGTGCGTTTTGTTAAATGAACGTCAAATGCAATTTAATCTCTTTGTAAGTAAATACAATGTGGGTTGTGTTGAGCGCTGAATTCAGTCCCTGGTCGTGCTGTTACTGTAGTATTGTGGACGATATTGAGCGTGATGCTTTGTGGCTACACACAGATCCGCAGATGTTTGCGCTCCAACATCACTTGTACACATCAACTCTATAAATCAATTGTGATTTTCTGCTGTTCTACTCGTCCGTATTACAGTTGGTCTTTTGTTTCATGGGTTTGCCTCAAGCAACTTGTGGAACCTGTTTACAGCTGCCAGGCAACAAACACTGTGTCATCCCAGAGAGTCAGCCGGTGAATGGATCTCTGCCATGTGAGTGCCTGTGTTCCACCGAGCCTCTTGGATCAGTGTTGGCTGTGGTGATCGGGACTGAACTCAGAGGCTTGATTCTCATCATGATACGTCAATTTCCCGCTGCTTATCCAGAACTGGGGCTGCGGTGGGGCAGCCACGATGCCGTCGTCCCAGCTTCTCATGAGCGTGTGCTCACCATCTCGTTCCTTCTGCCCCTGCTGTAACTCGCCATCGTTCAGAGCTGGGTAGTGAATGGGATAGTCACATGCTCCGTGCTCGAACATGTGCACCTCCAGGGTTCTAGAAATGGAGGGAGCACGGGAAGGGGGCTTTCTGAAACAGCAGCTGGTGCCAAGTATTACAACAGCCTTTTCTACATTCGACTTTCTGAAGCCGAGACGTACTTACAACCAAGATAGTTGGCGTATCAGTCTGCGCCCCACCTGACAGAACTGGTGCTGCGGGGGTATTTTTAGTCCAACAAACAAGCGTCTGTGGATACATGTCATGGTGCCTTGTGGTAAAGGTTGGAAGGTGTCATCTCACCACAAAAAGCTGGTTGTCAACATGCCAGCTTATGTTCACTGTTTTCCTGTGAGAGGTATGGGGGGTTGGGGGGGGGGGGGGGCTCA